>JAPYMA010000864.1:0-38993 GCA_035041965.1 Anisakis pegreffii | reverse complement strand
CAAAAAAATAATAAACAAAAACAACAATAATAGTAGTGATAATGACAGCAATAGCAGTAACGATGATAAGAACATCAATGACAATTGTAAAGGTAGCAACAATCGTCCATTATGATTTATCACCATTATTATTGTTTTTTGTCATAACTATTATTCCTAGTAATGTTGTTTATTCTCATTATTATTTACTATGTGATATCTGCGTTACAGATCTCACACTAAATTTCCTAAGCAATAACAAAAGCTCCAACTTTTATCATATAAATGAGATCAAAGTCATAAACTCTATTGGTTACTTCACTCTCACAGTCTGCATGTTCAGTAATTGTTGCATTAATTGCTTTTACTAATTTCATTATATTCAACCTGTTCACTTCTTCCAAATTTGTTACTGATTTATTACATTCAGTACGTTGCAAGTCTATGTCAGGCAATCAAAACCAAAATTAATTACTTCAGCAAAAAAGTAATTACAGCTGATGAAGATAAACTAGATGCGTTGTTTGCTCTTGGTAACTGCATTGGTCAAAACTTGACTTTAATTGAAACCATCAAAATCTTGAACTTCGATATGTAGAGGTGTTCTAATGATAGCGATGAGATGAATATTCCCAACATGTTCTCAACGGTTGCGTCTAACAATAAGATACGCCCATTAGGCACTGCGTTAGACGAACTGTCCGTTAGACGAAACGTCTTTAGACGAATTGACCGGACACGATTAATTCCCTTAATTTGGAAGAGCAAAATCTTTTTTTTTGAATAATACATCGAACTTGAATTTCAGATAATAACAGGTTTTATGGTTATACGTAAAATAGCTGATCATCAAATGACCAAGTTCAAACGAAGAGTGCTCGAGGAAGATGATGAGACTAATAATAAACCAAAGCAGCAATAATTCAATTCTTTATCACAAACAATAACATTCAATGTTCATTTTGATAATATTCGTCATTCTTTTTTCATTTTCACATTTTGAAGACTGAAATCTCATTGTCAGTAAAAGTTTTTATTCTTTTAACACACGAAGTAAGAAATAGCAGTTATGTGCATTACCACACTCAATATCATAAGAGAACTTGTAGGTGTGTTGTTGTATAGTAGGTGTGCACGGATGGCCGAGTGGTCTAAGGCGCCAGACTCAAGCGTAAGCTTCGCACGAGAAAGTGCGGCTGGGTGTTCTGGTACTCGTATGGGTGCGTGGGTTCGAATCCCACTTCGTGCAAATATTTTGCATGTATCATTTCACATAAACAGTGCTCATTCGTGTGTTGTGAGGGGTGCAACTCGCGGATCCGGGTCGGGGACGAGATCGAGTTCTTTCTCCGAAGTTTCCCGTCCCTATTCTTCATTCCCGACTTTTCTCGAGGCAACCGCATTTTCCAGTTCTCCAACTGCAAATTTCATCCTCGACCCAGACTTTTTTCCTTCTTCGCATCGATTCTGCGCCCCTCACAACACACGAATGAGCACTGTTTATGGGAAATGATACATGCAAAATATTTGCACGAAGTGGGATTCGAACCCACGCACCCATACGAGTACCAGAACGCCCAGTCGCACTTACTCGTGCGAAGCTTACGCTTGAGTCTGGCGCCTTAGACCACTCGGCCATCCGTGCACATCTACTACACAACAACACACCTACAAGTTCTCTTATGATATTGAGTGTGGTGATGCACATAACTGCTATTTTGTCACAGTGAGAATGCCATTTGCTAACCCCACATCATAAACGAATAATCTTCAAAGGTTTTATTCTTTGCAGTGACACTTTTCTACAGTTGAGCTAAATCATTGCCTTATCTGAAGCAGACTAATCATTCCACTTGTTTTTTCAATGAAGCCAAGTGACTATTCCGAATACAAATGTCGATCACCACTTAATCGACACTTATTAAGATAAACGTGAGATTGCATTTGTGCTGCATTCAAAAAATTATACGAAATAGAATCTCGCGCACTTATTTCATCGTACCAAAAATAGAAAGATCGGGGAGAATGGTGATGATAACAAGAATGATGGCGTGAAATATGCCTAGTTTATCTATGAACTGCTGATACAAAGAAGCAATTTGTTGATTAAATATTCGCTAGTTTTATCAGTTGACTTCTTATCATCACGCATGTTGGAAATTGCTGCTAGTCTTTACTATCTACTAAACACACTTTCTATTTAAACAGTGTTTTGCATAAAATGAACATCAACTTGCTTATCACAAGAATGTGAGCCAATTTCATCGGCAACTGCATACCAACTGAGTTGATATTTTAATAGTACACAAAATGGTCATCGATAAAGGTTTGCTACTCAATTCATTGTTATTATTAGAATTCTTTTATGTATTCCAATAAACAAACTCGTTTTCATTGATACCCTGTTCGTTGCTTTAAAGCAACTTTTACGAATACTATTGATGCTGGAATCAAGAAAATAGCACAAATATGTCTAACTAAATCAATAAGAATTTGGGAAGCATTAGAAATATTCATAACGAAAAGTTTATATCGGTTATCCGATGCAATCCAATTAGACAATATTCTTTCTTGAGATTATGAAATAAGTTAGTGAGGGGACGAGTCGATTTTTGTTTCGTGAATGATGCGAGTTAATAATTGCCGAATTCATTGAACGATACATTGAAAGGCAATTACCACTGCCTATATAACAATGATATCGATTATAAATGGTTGTTGGATGTTGCTTATGAGTAGTAACTGAATCGACCTTTTGCTTATGATCCATTTCCACTTTACGAAACAGATTCTTAAAGTAAACTTCGTAAAAACTTCTTTTTCAACTCTGTAAAAAAGAAACAGTAATGTACGCAGCGAAAGGTTAGAAGGGTGCTAAATCGAGCCCCACTAAGACCTCAGAAAAGTTCGTTTTCGTGAGCTCTTTCAAGACATTTCTAGTGCAATTGGTTCACTTCAATTGGGTACCCTAGGTTCTGGATAAGTTTTTGTTCAGTTCCTACAAGAAACGCTCTCAGATATCCTACTGCAGCAGATTGTTTTTGTTCTCAAATTGCAATGAGAAAACATTCATTTTCAATAGAAAATGAAATGAGATTCAGATGCTCAAGTGAAATATGCTTGTTTGATATGTGCAGCGCATGCAACTGGATTTCACTTTGGTGCGCAATCGTGTAGTGCGTGTGCAGCATTCTTCAGACGTGCAGTGGCTCTGAACAAACAATTTCGATGTGTGAATAATGCATCATCCAACTGTTGTGCAATTCATTATTGTTGGTTTTCTTGCTTGATTATTATCCGAATGAAAAGAATTGCAAGCCTTTCATTGGCTCATTCAATATAGAGTCAACGTCCATACTGATCTGCGTTATTTCCTTAGTGAATATAGCGACAGTTGATTATCATACTGCAATCGTGAATCATTGCTTCCTTGACAAAATTAATGATTCTGACAAGGGAAGGTCACGAACTGAACCCAGCGTTTCGGGATGAGATATACATCAAATTGTAGAACTCCTCGAACTGATTACGAATATGTATAAAATTTTTGCGAAATGCTAAGGAGACGCGAGATATGGCGGGGAAAAGATTGTGAGGAAAGAACGAAAAAAGAGTGGTGAAAATGAGTTGATCTAACTTAAGATCATTTCGTACACACAATACTTTGTTATTTCTATTTTGTTAAGAGTTATTCATCGAACATTTGATTGCTTTCTTTATCAATTGTTCTTACTTTTAAGCAATGCAAAAGATATGCAGAGCTTGTCGATATCGAAAATGTTTGAAAGCCGGAATGAATAAAAATTGTACGTTCATTAAATGACTACTCATACTATTGGTAAATGTCATCAAATTTCTTATTCTGTTTTCAAATAGTGTATTATATAATACAAAAGATGTCAACAATTCGCACGTAATGAATGGATAAGAGTTTTATTTCAACGTTCTTACTAACAATCAGATCTGAATGTGACCAGTACATTGAATATTTGAATTCAGTTTAATTTGGTTCATCACCCGACTCACATGAATTATGAATGTATAACACTGAATAGAATGAACATCTGTGAACATTCAAAAATTGTGGTCAGTACGCTGCATCAATAAACTCAGAATCACTCAAAATTAAGGTGTTCGATCAAAAATATCAGAGAATAAACAGCGTCGATCTTATTGTACGAAATCTGGCATGGATCGATGCAAGAGATTCGCTGTCCAACTTCAAATTCTCAATCAGCTCCCTCCAGATAATCGACGTGAAAGAGAGAATTCATCAGCTACGGTACCTTTGATGACTCGTTCTTAGAACTATCAGTCAAAATTTGATTTTCTCTAATATTTCAACTTGTTATCGTATCAAAATCGAGATTACTTTCCTCACATTCTTTTCAAAACTGCTCGGAGACATTCGCCTGTAAACTCACATCGATTTCTTACGGTGAGTTGTAATGAACCAAAAAGTGAAGGATTTCTTGAAGGAACCAATAAAGAAGGCAATGTTAGCGATCTTTTCACTGATACACATCATCCATTTTGCAATCAAATGCATAATTCTTTCCGAAAAGTCCCACAGTAACTTTTGACTTTCCACACTAATTGCACGCTTCACAGAACGATTCTGCCAATTCCCAGCCGTCTGCATCAACTTCCTCATCGTCATCGTCTACAAACCTGCACTCCTCTCCACTACCAGTCACTGGTGAAATCTTTTCTTTTATTCAATTTCATTTTCAATTCATTCAACATAATCTTCATGCGATAAACAGTTTTTCGGGCTCGTTCACCCTATTCACTTGCAATTTACGTACAACAGCAGTGACTGAAAGATTAGATCTCCAAGCTACCAGCGAAGTCAATGGAATTAATGAAGCTAATTTGTTAATTAGCAAGTAGCTGATAACGATACGTACATAAATGAAAGTTTTGACGCTATACTATCAACGTTCACTGTTTGCGGTTCAGTAGATTTTGTAAACTTGAGTGCAGTTCAATAAAGCGTGCTCGCATTCAAAACATCGCAGACGAACAATGGTTCGTCTTTCAAAAACTGATCATAATATCAGTTGCACGTTCATGTAATTACTCGCACTTTCTTGCAGACAACCACTCGACACACGAGAACAGCTTAAATGAGTCCGAATACAAGCAAGATGAATGTGCACATTCATCACCACCAGATTGCACGAAACCTTCATCACTTCAGATTAGACATTTAACGCCACCGAAACCGGACTATGACGTAAGTTGGTGGTAATCTCTTGATGAAATGCGAACTATTGATAATGATGGTAATAATGAAAGCACTCTCAGTTTGATAAAGATAGTGAATTTCAAGATATTGCAATTATTAATCGCTGAAGAAAAGCGGATTGGTGAACGTCGACGAATAATGTTCTGTGAACGACCGGTTGCTTCATTACTCGGAATGACTGCATCATGCGTTCGTTTCTTGTTCTATTCTTGTCGATGAGCGATATTTCACCGTGAGAAATCTTCAACTATTGACAGTCGCATAAAATTATAATCCATTCGATCGGTGTTAACGATATTCGATTGGTTGGGTGTAGAACAGTGTGTGCGTTGAAATGAGGTTTAGTTTGTGGCTTCGGCTCAGGTTGAGACTTAAGGTGAGATCTAGGCTTAGGTCGAGACCTAGGCTTCGGTCTGAGCTCAGCATCGTTTTTTCTTTTTCCCCTATGACAACAATTTTATCGTTTTGTGATTTGTAGCGCGCTGAACGAGCATCTGCTTTTGAACAAAAGTACCAAGTTTCGATATAAAAATCTTCTCTAAATACTAATCGGTGTTATTGCTATAGCCATTCACTGCCGAAGAAATTCGTCCATTAAGATTTCGTGATTTCCGAAGATCGATCCGAACACATATTTTATTAATTTATGAATGGCTGCGAAACTGGCCTGAATACGAATCGATCAGTAAATTTGATCAGGTTTTGTCATCTTCAGCATCTTTCTTTTCACATCTATGATTCGAATGAACTTAGCAATCAGTTATTTAATTTTCAATAACGAATCTACTGTTTGAATTCAGTAGTTATTGAATTAATAGTCAAGTTTAAACTGATTCGATCAGATGGAAATGATGCGAATTTATCGATTGCACTTCCTTTAAGATAACGTTTTTGCGTAAATGCGTCCTGTATCATACGATACTTGATCCATGTTATATAACACTTCAAATTGGATATCCACACCGATTTGTTATGCAAAATGGTGGTTATGTTGGTACGGATGAAACGTCAACTGAAGGGTGGGAGGATGAAAAAGAAATTTCGGGTATTACCAAACAGAGGTATTTCAATCACCTTTAATCATATCCCGCACATTATCATCACCTGATAAGGCCACACGAAATGCTCTTGTTCTTTTGCATTCGCTTAATCCTGATCCTATGCTTTTTCCTTAAATCCAGCCACTTGCCTTAGACAGTTACAAAGTGCAAAGTCCTTTCAGGAATAATTATGTTCAATTTTTTGAAAATCAAATTTTATATAGTCAACAGAGAGTTATTAAAAATGAAAGCACAGAATCTATCGTCCGCTACTTCGTAAGATGATGTCTGAAGTTGTCACTCCGATGTTATCAATGAATATATCATTCGAGGAATTCGTCGCACTCAAAGCATTTGTGTCGTGGCAAGGAGGTTAGTGCCTGCATGTCATTTCAGTCCTTCATTGACGAATCAAACTGATGCATTCAGTTAAGTTCACATTTGCAAGGTTTTATTCATAACAGCAATCAAAGAAATCACAATAAAATAAAACAATAAATAAAAACTTCCAGCAACAGCCGATATGAGTGATGAAGCGAAACCGGCGATGCGTAGTGCGCTGGATGCTTTATTCCTGAGTTTACATAATCATTATATTACCAATAACACTGAAGTCAGTGAACGTCTCGGCAATATTGTTCTATTGCTTTCATCTGTTTTTGTAAGTTGCATTTTAATATTTCTTTCTAAGTGCTTCTCAATGAACACTTTTCATCGGAGTAACGACGATGAAGTTCCTCCTCTTTGCAGTGATGGGAAACGATAATGCGAGCTGATAAATGACGTTAAAAAAATCCATTCAATTGAAATGTTTAAATCGTTTAGGAACCAAACCAATTTTTTCAATGATTACTCCTCAAATTGAAGTTTTTTCACGTCGTTGCTTTTTCATCGGTAATTATGAGAGAAAGACTTGCACTTCACAGTTTTTTACCGTGATACAGATTAATATGATGCAAACTTCTCATGATACAAATTACGTTCTATCACGATACCAATACGGCTTAAATACAAATAACTAATGGGTCAATAGAACATTTGTACTGCTTTCAATGTTTATGAAATGATTACTGACAGTTCCATACTATTTTATGCTGTAACCTCAGAACAGCGCAAACCGGCAAGATCAAAGTGTGCTTGAACGTGAAAAAACTGCAATAGCTTTAGCATGCAATGTTTTCAGCAATAGTAACAGTGGTGTTCGTACTTTTGATAAACGAACTAAACTTAGTATAATAATAATGAATGTCTTTCAGGCAACTGGTTTGAAGTTCGTTGAAAGTCACCATGAAATAGCGTTCTTTGATTTGTGGCAACTGGACAGCTTATTGATCCAATTACTGAAGTGTAAATGAATGAGAAGTCTTTCAGAAGATAAATTCGTATTTGGACATTACAACGTGCAATTTTAATTTATTGTTGAAATTCCTTCCTCTTATCGATACCATTCAAAAATCTACTTATTGTACACACATTTGTATGTATTAAAGTGTTGAAATTTATCGCAACTAAATGAATTTGTTCTGACTTATTACAATACAGGTCATATGAAGACTGATTACGATAGCAATCATAATGCCACAATATCAGCACACATTCCCATCTTAAACATTCACTCATCACTAAGAGACTCACTCGCAGTTATGATTATTTTCCAGACGAAAACGTGAATAAGAAATCACTTCTCGATAACACGCTTCTGTTTGTTTGCTCATTATTGTGAAATTGTGTGCAAAGTGTCACAGCCTCAACATCCGAGCACGATGGTACAGGTATTCCAAATGAGATCTCTGTCAACTCTCGTGACATTGTCAAAAACGATTCTTGTCAAAAGCAAGTTCTAGTGGGGAATCACTCGAATGGACGGAGGCTTGACCGTGAGGTAACCAGCCAAAGCATTGTTTCTAAAATTACTAAACGATACGACTCTGATTCCAATTAAGTATCCCCTGACCACACTTCTGTTACGTTCACACTCTACGCTTGCAATAAAAATTTATGGTAAGAAGAATTGGATCAGTTGAAACGAATTATTTCACCATCAACTGCTTGATGAAAACGAACTTGCTTCGGTTCATGATCAATTCGAATCACGAACGAACTGCTGAAACGAATTGTAAACCGAGGCTCCACTGAGTTAACAATGAGTATAAACACAAAAATAATGATGCATAATAATATATACAATGGTCATGTTGGTTGTAGCATAACAATAAAAAACCCGACTGTTTCAACAGAGTTGGGTAGGAGTCGAAATCAAGCTCGGGACCCGCGAAAGTAGGCGCAAACCTTGTCAATGCTTGGCGGATCCCCGACCCAACCGCAATTCATGCTGTAGTTCAAGCACAAGTTTTGTAGATAGGTCAGTTCAGCAATGAGGTTTGCTATAAAGGATCGCCGAACAGTCAGCTTCAGCTTGACTTTGGATGATTTAACAAGAAACTAATTGTATCTGGTTAATGCAAATACTTACTCAGAGTTCATATCGTATCCATATCGAGAGTACAAAAACATTTCATTAGACTCTTGTGATCCAAACAAACAAGTACGACTCGGAAGTAAGCGAGTAAGCTATCGAATGGATTGGCCATGTGTATTAATTACATTCCACACCTACCTTATCTGATATTAAATCCCTCTTTTTATGATGAATAGAGGCACTGACATGCGCATAATGCAGAACTTATGATTGGACTGTCTCATATGTTACTATGCTTAATTACACTTTTTTTGAATAAATTAAAAGCATTTGTTAGGACATGTCAGCTATAAATAAAATATTATATGACATCAATTACGTTAGAGGTGTGCACTACTTTCCTGTACGATAGAAAAATGCACTACTATCGATAAAACCCATACATAAACAACAAATGTATTCTTTCAACGATTACGACGTGATGTAGAAGTGCGATATTCCATACTCATTATCAGTTTTTAATGTCGAGTCGAAATGGAATATATTTCATTGCAGTTCGAGTCAATACTTCAAGTTATTATTTGTCAAATTCAACCAACAAACAAACTACTAGATTTTGCGTTGGTGGATTGTTCATTTTGAAGATTTCATATATGCAAGATTTATTTCCTTCGAAAACATTTGCTGTTGTGACGTTGATTAATGTGTAAACGTCACTTCTTCGTATCGCTGTTATCAGTATTATCAATAGTATTATAGTTATCATTATTTACATGTTTTGATTATCAATGCTTACACGTTCATACTTATAAATTACTACCTACTACAGCACTGCTAACAATATTGTTTTCTATATCCATTGAACTGTTACAAATTCTTTTGTTATTGTGCCATTTCATGCAGAATAGAAAGGAATGCTTTGGAAATTTTCAGAAAATTACTGCACTCTAGTAGAGCATCATAAAATTCCTATAAAAACCTCACCATTTCATTGTGCTTATAAAAATTTCCAATATACCTTCCTAGAACTTGATCATCTAACATAGTGAAAAGATGGAATGAAACATTGTATTTCTCAAGGCAGAGAATCACAGTACAGAACAGTGGACATTCAAATGGAGTCATCAACAGTTGATTTGCTTTGTGGAAAAGACGAATGAAAAATACGGATATTTTCAACGTTGATTTCTAACAATAAGACAGAGGAGAATACTGATGAAGCTGCGAAAGTATTTGCATCATTCGCTGCGGTATTTTCAGCGAACAGAACGTCTTTTAATCTCGTTTCGGAGTGTCTTTTCAGAATTTTATGACGACATAATTGAGTTCTAATGAATTTAGACTCAGCTTCGCATCGTTTTCTGTGGTGCTGCGATATTGTGAATCACTGTTTCAATTTCATGTAATACGGTTTATAATTTTGCGATCATGAAGTTAAAAAAGTTTTTCGATCCAGAATAGTGGTAACAATTGATCGAATTTCGGTCGGAATGTTGACCGAATTCCGAATTTCGATTTTGAATTTTTGAACTCTTCGGTAATCACCGAAGTTGTTAATTTCAAAAATGGCTTCCGTCAGTTTACGATCGAAAAACTGAAAATTTATTCCGTAAAGCCGAATTTTAGACTCGCAAACATCGATTGCATCGAATTCCGAGCGAGCTAATTTTGTTGTTATCACCCCATCCCTGACATACCACAGTTTATCAGAACACAAGAGACTGAAAAATATAGCATCGAGTAGTGTAGTGCGGGCATTGGGAAGCTTCCGGGGCCACGTCCTCGATCCCCGTCTCGTTCCCCGACTTTTTTCGGGCCGACTACATTTTCGGGGCGCCCGACTGGAAAATTTCATCCCCGATTTTCCCCATCCCCGACTTTTTTCCGTTCCTGCAATACTAATAGACGAGTAATTTTGGGGACCCTCTCTACAAATTCCCGTCCCCAACTTTTTTCGAGCCGATCACATTTTCGGGGTTCCCACATTGCATGCAAATTGCAGCCAATGCAACAGAAAACGAGCATCGCAGAACACAAACGATCAATCGATCAAAACAGTTTGCAAAAATTTGATGCAATTAAAAGATCACTAAATGTGTGCTAAATTTCAACATAATTTGCCTTACTCAAATAGATTTCGGTTCAGTCTTCCAGAGAACTTCCGTTCAGGGCTGCATTATTAACGAACTGATCGAAATTTGTTGCACATGTTTATTATAAATGTACTTGTCTTAATTGAAGATAATCGTAAGCTTTTATAGTTGCTGATAAAAATGACGATGTTTAATACTTAATGAAATCGAGTATATTACTTAAGTTCTATTAAAAGTACTCATTCCAATTCTAGCATTTATCACATTTACTTTCTTGTGCTCACATTATGCTAACTTCACAGACTATCGGCAGCATTAAATGAGAAACATACGCAGAAAAACATATCCATTCATGCCTTGCACACTTGATAAGCGCTAGCGAAAAATCGCACTGTCGAGTGGATATGTGAAAAAGCGCTGACGAAAGTCTGCTTGCTTGGAAAAGTGCTGACGACAAGTCGCTTAATTGGAAAAGTGTAGAAGAAAGTTTGCGAGAGTAGAAAAATGTCCGAAGGATAACTGGAAATTATTTAGACTCAACGCTTCGACTCCAGTTCACTATGAGCACGATTTACGAATTGTGATTGTGCTGAGCTGAAGCAGAGTTGAAGCGTGGATGAGTATGCAAGTGCCTGAATCGAGCCGCCGCGGATGACTCGAGTTCCAACTGGCTAGCAGTTTCATGCTGACCTCACGACGAGGTGAATAGCCACTGTCTGGCACAGGAGAACTGTTGTTGATAGTTCCCTAACCGAGAAGCTTGATTTCAGTGATACTTTCTTGATGCCTCACTCAACAATTACATAATTCGACACTCAGACCGTGACTAACAATATGACGACATACCTGACTATAAGAAAATGTTCTTCATGAACCAGAACAAAAAATTTCAGATATAAAAGAAAGATATGAACTTAAAATTTTGGAGAATATTTCTGAGTTTTTCAATATTTTCCCACAACTCACTTTTCCGCTTTCAATTTTTTTTTTCAAATTTGTTCAACATATTCCATTCCCAATCAGATGATATCACTGTTTTCAACAGCATGCTCGTATCTATCATTTAAGCTTGCCCTACATCCAGGCTCACGCTCCTGCTGAACTTGTGAACTCGAGAAATTATGCCAGAGGTTTCATTTTCGAAACATCTTGCAAAATACTTTCATCTCTATAGGACATTCTCATAACTGGGATGATTTCTTGATGGCGTAAAATTTAGCACTGCAATCGTTAAAATAATTACAGAGGGCTTGATTTGAAATGCAAAAAGATGCGTTCTCACGCCATCGGAACATTACCATACCAAACGTCTATTACAAGCAGAAGCTGGTGTTGTACATTCTTTATGTGTAGTTATATACGCATCATTCGTTGAAGTGAATTAATTCATCACGCACTCTTATACACCACGGCCATTACATTCTCCACACCACTGACTGCACCAAGCAGAAAACCAACTCAAGTAAAACCCCCGCTCACTTTCCGAAAACCACCCTTCACCACCTAATAAAATTGAACCACTGCTGCTCTAGTTGTTGCTCTCTGTTGTGCGCAACCAAGATCTGGGCCAACATCGATATCAGGTCCATCGATATCGATCTCTTATCTGTATCTTTCTCAGTAGTGTATAATATAAAATAAATAATGTTTGAGCATACGTACTTGTGGTTAGTTATGCATATCATTTATAAATACATCACAAGATGTCGTGCATATCTGTGCGATGCGATATAGATATTCATTCGCCTAGTGATACATTGGAGTGATTCTGCTAGAATGCATTGAATAATCTCATCATCACCACCAACATAACATTAACAACATCAGCACACTGTTCATATCGTCGTTGGATTATTGCTTGAAAACGGCAAGCGACCGAACAGACGTCACATCATCAGACAGGGGCGCCGCATAAAGGGCATAGGGACACAGGGGCAGCATTGAGGGCATGCTATTACATTCATTCATTGTTCGATTCTTATTGAGGTGAGATTCAGATTGCAATGGTGAATAGACAAGACAAGACAAGACATGATATTATAGAATAAAGGATGATCATCGTTAACACCGTCGTTATGATTACCACACAAACAAACAACAAATCAACTGCATGATGCATAATGCATGTGTGTGTATATGCATGCGCCAACCTGTCTTCGAATATCTATTCGTCTAGATTGTGTGGTCAGTGGAATCAGGTTAGTTATAGTTTGATTTATTTGAATATTACATATTGATCTGATCTGACTGTTGTTACGTATATGTTCATGTCATTCAGTGTTTCTACGAATGGACGGACACACATGTGATTTGCTTTATGCACGCATTCGTTTCGAAAACATTTTTGCACTGTTCATTTTTTTATGTTGCGTTTTATTTGAAAAAAACCTTCATTATTCGAATAAACTAATTATTGGTATTAATGCTAATAGAACAGAACTAAATTCTTTTAAAATTCGTGTTGTTCGTATTAAAAACTCAATAAGAAACACCGTCCCATATCCGATCAACGTCCACCCAACGATTAAAATCTAACACGTACTCAAATTTTTATCATTTATTCATATCTCTTCACTTAACCTCTCATCGCAGCGATTTAGAACACATCGTATTATAATGAATATTTCATGTGTATAAGTATGAAAATTTTAGAATAATTACATGGCTGTTTAAAAGGGACGTTTAATCCTTCGGTTTGGCTCAAAACAGTGGTGAATAGTGCTCATCGGATGGCAAATCTTCGCTGTGCGAGGAACCTCCGTGCGGAGTAATTCGTCGACAGCGGAAGATTCTGACCAAAATATCGGAGAGCAAAGTTATTCTGAAGTGGTTATGCAAGTAGTAAAATTGTCCGGAAAGTCAGTGGCGAATACAGAATGCAAGACTAATTTGTTAGATGAATGAGATTAATGGAGAAGGGGACAAAGCCCTGCCCGCAACTACCCCTCACTCCCCTCTATAACGGTTGAATCCGTCTAGTGAAAAAGATGAATTCTGAATTGCAGAATCGATAAATTTCTTACTCATTGAAAACCGCCATTCAACGCTTATTTCTTTACTGCTATTTCTCTCAATTCCTTTCCTAATCAACTGCCTTCATCCGAAGGGTGAACCCAAAATTGTTCTCGTTGATAATTATCCCCTACACACAAGTGTTACTACAATATTCGTTCGTAAACATCATGACTTATCAACCGCCGTATATCATTTAACCTGCTAATTTATTCCGTCAGCAAATTACATTGGTGTATTACGAGCGTCTGCTTCCCTGTTAACTGCAACTATCGTTGTGCCGTCGTTCCTCGATGTGTGTGTGCTATTCTGCACATTTGATATTATCCACTCACTAACTGTAACAAAAAAGTCCTACTTTTCCAATCTCATCAATGAGCTTAAATTACTATTGAATTTTGAATTACTGCTTTGAAAATTGAACTCAAAAAAACTAACTAAATTCCGTTCGTAAATTCGTAAAAACTAAACTCGTAATTCAATGAATTCGTAAATTCAATGAGCACTTAAACTATTGAATATCATTAATTCATTCGGTTCGCTTACTTCCGAAGTTCGATAAGTATGTGCTATATACGGCCTAATTGTTCGACGAACATTGATGACGATCACTGCGCATTCTGAGTAATTTGCCTTTATTGCTTCAATTCGTAATTCTGGTAACTTATCGTTTGAATTCGATTCGATTATACAAATCAGTAAGTGATTTGTTGATGTGCAATCAACGGATTTGATATCGCATCTCTTTTTACGTACTCCTTTAATAACATCCAACCTTTAATAATATTCTAACTGACATTTGTAATAACGATCAGTGGTGAAAGGGTGATTTCGTCTGCTCAGGAGAATATCAGGTGATGTGATAATAAACTCCCGGCTACGGCTTTAATGGGGCATACGAAAACGCTGAGATAGGCTGGAGCAATTCAGAATAACTTCGAGAAATTTTTGGTTTATCCTTGCAACACCTGTAAATGAACCCTCGTTTTCGATTCTCAACTGCGTCTACAAATATAAATTTCTCTAGTTTTGGATCCACAACTCTGCTTCAGTTAGCACCGCAATGTTCGGCAACCTAACCATTGCGATTTCTACTGATATTCGAGCATCGACGTCGAACAATTCCAGTCCTTTATTGACGGCTTTGAAACAATCTGTTGCTCAATTCTCTGCAGTTCAGAACCCTTGCAAATCTGCTTCTATAGTACAAAATTTTGTGCCGCGAATATAAATTGCTGCACAGCGCAACTGATATTCTGAAGAAGTCCGTTGAATTTCGGTCTGCATAGGCCGAAAATTCCGATTTTTTCATGATCGCCTGAGAATGGAACATTTAATGCATGCATAAGAAGATACAAAACATGAGAATGACATTTGCAAGGCGCATAAAACGACCGTTTATTCCAGATAATGAGTAGTTCAAGTGAAACAAGGTACGAAAGCCAGGAAGTAATACTTCTATGAATGGTCTTGTGTGCAATGCCTAGTCAGCCGAAACTGCATTCAGTCAGCTAAAAATTTTGTATCTTCTCTGCAAAAACATTCTGCTTCGATTACAAATTTTGAGACAGTTAATTCAGATATTCATTACTCGCTCATTCGATTGATTTTTCACATGTAGTCGTCTGCTAAATAAGTTGATTCAATGAACCTGCCATGCAAAATAGTTCTGATTTCATATCTGATTGTGCGGCACAAGCAGCACATAAGTGAAGTAGGTATGTGTACATTCTTCATCATATAGTATTTGATATATCACAATAAGCGCTGCAATGGCATAGTGTTGTGCGTGTGTATGTTTGTGTGTTATATAGAGTAGCACAATATATACACATACACACACTCACTGAGCAGCACTATTCGTTAGATCGAGTGTATGCGTATATGAGGCGTCGTCATCTTAACATATGATATTTATTGGTTGATGTTGAATGAAAGAAACATTTCTGACTTAGGGAACCAACGGACTAACCGACTAACCAACTCAGACGAGCGAAGGACATTAGAAGTGAATTATGCTTTCGTTTCATACGACAAGCTAAAACAGGCACGATGCGCCAGTCGGTTATGGTTGTGGTTGGAAAGAGCATCGTATGCTTTTGCCTTCGCTATTGTTAAGTGTACAAAGTGTTATTGGAAGATTACCTCATTGTTAGCTTGATTAAATCCACTGTTCGCGTGTCATTGATGTTTTAGTAAGTCATTATTCTCGTGCGAATATATTCAATCTCTTATCAAATGTCAATGTTCACAGCATAAATATCTGTGGGCAGTTGAAATTTTTTGAATTGTTTTTCTTCTTCTCTCCTCTAAACTGTATTTGTTTCCCAAAACTCTGCCATGCTACATTCACACCCAATATATGTATACAACACACTGTTGTGTATATTAAGTTTTGTGTAGAAAGATGTTTCGGTCCACAAACTATGCATTAAGACTGACACAGCCACTGATTGCTGCTCCCCATCGCCGCGGACTCCACGTACCAATCGTATCGTATTGTGCTAATCAGAAAGGCTGATGCGTTTGTCTGCAACCATTCCGAGCTCAGCATACCTCAGTGCCATCGTACTGCATTCTTTTAATCGTCTACAACTCAGTCGAGTGCTTACTGCACATTACCCTTATCATAACTACGATATGAATATGTTCCTGTTGCACGATCGAACGTCGTCAATTCAAATCGCTCGATGCATAAGGTTGCACGGTTGTAGTTAATTGTGTCATTCTTGCAAACCGTATTGAAACTCATATTACATTTTAAAATGTTGGCTTTCATTTCCTTCCAGTGATAGCCTATCAGTTGTTGCTATTGAATCCGATCGAAGGAATTATTTCAATGCAAAAGATCGATTTTAACGTCTTCTGAGTTTTATTTCAATAATATATTTGCATCGGTTCGTATTTCTTTCGAAATATCGTACCAAAGGAAGACGAATCGAGGCAGGCGGGCAACGTTCTAAAAATTGGTAATTATCGGCGTTTAAAACTAGGATTAAGTCAAGAGTGCGATTTTTTGGGATTGAGAGAATTAAAAAACAAATATATATATATATATATATATATATATATATATATATATATATATATATATATATATATATATATATATATATATGTAATAAACATGTTGATTGATGAGTAATAACAACCAGGCTACTAATAATGATAATAGTATTGGTGAGAGCGGCAATAAATACTGATAAATGGTAATGATAATAATGAGAAGAGTATTGATTCAATAAAGTTGTAATATTAAATTGATTATCCCAAAAAAGTTGATAAATTCAAGTTGGAATACCAATCAGAATCCGGTTCAATTTGATCGAAATGGCCGTCTTCATTTCTAAGTTCTTATCGTTCGTTTACCGTTGCGTTTCCTTAACCAGTTCGTGAAGTTGTTCAATCATTGTAACGCTTATTTAATGCTCAACTAATTTCGTTGACTGTTTCTAAATTTTAGAATCTGTTTGCGAATTCAAAAAGGATAATTTTCAGGGAGGAAAGCACCAAAATTTGTATTGATAGGATGGTGTTATCGGTTTGAATTGGTTTGAATCGTTCGCCGTTGAATCCGATTTCGCATATAGCAATAAATTTGAAAAGTGAATCGTAGTAAAGTGATAAACAGGTTCAAGATTGTATGCAACTAAATTTATTGGTTGGATATCGACAACAGTAAGTCAAGAATGGATGTTGACGGCGCTGCACAGGATGAATCTGTGAGTGTGGGGCCAGGACAAGCGGTCAGTGGAGGAGTTGGGGGAGGCAGCTCTGGCGTTCGACCCCAAAGTCCTTCTGGGTCGGCGTCAGCTTCGTCTGGCTCTTCATCCACTTCATCATCACCATCCGACGCGCATATGCCTGTCGCCGAGAATTGGTGCCATACGCAGGTGTGTATACTCGTTTCCTTATTGTTAATTAATTATTTATCAATTATCACTGAATTTATCAATTTACTTTATTAATTTATCACTGAACTGTTTATTTACTTTTTCATTTCTGAAAATTTCATTAGTCTGCTCGATTTTTTCTTTTCAATACCGTAAACACTGAAGATAAATACTCAGTGAAGTTCACCAATTGTGAACAATGTCACCAATTCCCAATCTGTGCACTAGTCTTCGTGAAATCGGCCCTAAAATTGGCTGCCCCCCACGAAATTTGAGAGGTCTTAAAAATCGTTTTCTTTTCTAAGCCTGGAGCAGTTCTTGAGTATTATCAGCACATGCCAATCAGCTGCACTTTTCATTAAATGACCGAGTTGATGTAGTGTTCAAATGGCTGAAAGTATATTGCAATGAGCGTGTGGATGTAACTGACGAATGATTTCCATCAAATGCGATCGATCGTTGTGCATTAATGAATTTCAGGTGAAAGTGATAAAGTTCAATTATATGTGGACGATTAATAATTTTTCATTTTGTCGTGAGGAAATGGGTGAAGTGCTGAAGAGTTCGACGTTTAGTGCTGGTTCGAGTGATAAGCTGAAGTGGTGTTTGAGGATAAATCCCAAAGGTTATTATTCACTCAGTTATCATTCATTCATTCATTCCATATTTGCAATTCATTAATGGTGTTGTGATTGTTTAATGAATAATTTGAAGGTCTCGACGAGGAATCAAAAGATTATTTATCTTTGTATTTATTATTGGTACAGTGCGCCAAGAATGAAGTCAGAGCCAAATTCAAGTTTTCAATTCTTAACGCTAAAAGAGAAGAAACTAAAGCAATGGGTTCGTTTCTTTGATATGTAAATTACTTTTAGCATTATCGCTATTGTTGTCGTTATTCCTACTATAATCCTTATTATTATCATCAATTGTCGTAATGTCAGCAATTAACTTTTCCATATTTACATTCTTCCATGATAATTTATAGCGATTATTTCCTCTTCACTGCAAGAAACTGTCATGACTGCGCAACTAACTGTTTTTGCTGATATTCTTTCAAAATTATATCTTCTGAAAAATGCAATAATTCTAACGTAAGATTTAATTCCTTCAAAATATTCTGGTCGTTTTCTGATTCTGTCGTGAGCAAATGTTAGGTGGTGATAAGGCAGTGATGAATAAAGAGCCACAGAACATTGCTCGAGGCAGCATTCTCTCTCCGAGCTGCAATTTCGTGTATACTATTAATGAAACAGCAACGAATATTCTTCAATTATTTCATTCATTTTGAATGTAAACATGGAATCAGTTCCCCACCTAACATTCAGTGCAGCCTTCAATTGAATTTGTAACATCAAGCCACCTGAAGCTAACTGAGATCTGTGTATGCCAGTATTCTGTCGCCCATTCATGGGCTGCATTCGTCCATGGATTATTGTGAGAGGTTCCGTGCGGCTCACTTGAATCATCCCAAATATTCAAAAATGCTGGCGTTTAGATACACTCGCAATCAGCTTTTATGTCCCGCTAAAGTTGATTGAACTGATCAGCAAGCCATCCTCTGTCAACACTCCCGAATTCTCGTTTAGACCGCCATCTAAAACCTGAGTATTATCGCTCATGAGCTGACTAAACGTCCAAATCAGTGCAGTGTTAATCTGACCATCCGTGGTTTGTTCAGTTCTTTAAGAACGTGTGTGTTTTCGATTATTTATTGGTTTGCATTTCAAGAATCTCAGCGTGCGTATCGTTTCGTACAAGGTAAAGATTGGGGATTCAAGAAATTCATTCGACGAGATTTCCTTCTTGATGAAGCCAATGGACTGTTACCTGAAGATCGATTGAGTATATTTTGTGAAGTTGGTTGAATTTAATTCTTGTTGTAATGAACGATTTATCACCTCATTTATTCGTCACCCGATCGAATCCGACAAAACAACATAATTTCTAAATTAAAATATTGAATTTATTTCTTGAAACATGATTTTGTCTGAATTTTTACTTCGTTTCGGATAAATTCTTTGCCGCGGAGTTGTAATTCTTGTGGGTGTTACGAATCGAGATCGGTGAGGTAATCTGATTACGCATAGGATGTCGGTTGTCGATGTACGTCAGTTTGCGTTCAATCTGTGATCACTGTTCAGTTATTCTCTTACTTCTTTCATGTAGAATTTTTGTCGTGTTCTGAATGCCACCTCAACCGGGATAAACGAAGTGTTTTGTTTTGTTCGGAGATGTTGTTGTTCGTTATGATCATTTGAAATCAAATTACAGGTATCCGTAGTAGCCGAAACAGTGAACGTGACAGGACAATCGAACTTGATGCAGTTTCGTGTGCCACCTTGTCGACTAGCTGATGACATGTCAAATTTATTTGAAAAACATAACTTTTCGGATTGTCTTCTTGTTACGGGAACGAGAGAATTTCACGTTGGTTCTTTCTTTCAGTCGAATTTCAGGTCATATCGCTTGTTTTGAAAAATATTTTTGGAATCTGTCCGACGGATTTGTGAAGAAATTTGCTAAAATGAATGTCCGATATCATAACCAAAGTGAGAATTTCTAAATGCTTGATACTAGTGTGGTGTGGAGATGGAAAAGAAGTTGAGGATAGGAAAAATCGGGGACGAAATTTTCCAGTCAGGGATCTCAAAAATGTCGACTCCAAAAAAAGTCGGGGTCTGGGTCCCCGATCCCCGCACAGCACTACTTGATACCCTTCAGTTCATCCATAGGAAAACTGCCCATTATCCATTATTAAGGGTTCTACTAAATTTAGAATTTCGATCATTAAATCTACGTAACGAGTGCGTTGTGAAAACGGTAAATTCTTCGTGAATACATGATTTTGACAGTGCGTATTAGCATTTCGTATGTGTCAGTGAAATACACCAATTCGTGTTTAATATTTAGACGTTCCATAACGATGAATGAATCCTATCGATGACATCAGTTCAGCTGGTCGATCAAATGCTTATTCGAAAAGATTGAAATTAAGGTTCATAAAGCAATATTGGCCAGTCGATCGCCAGTGTTCGCGGCATGTTTCGAGCACAAAATGAGTGAATCACAATCGGATCGTGTCATAATTGATGATGTCGAATCGGATGTGATGAAAGAGATGCTAAGGTTCATGTATACCGACCAAGCGCCCAATCTTGATCGTATGGCCGATACACTTCTCGCAGCTGCCGATAAATACCAGTTGGATAGGTTAAAGGTGGGTGTTTTGGTGTTCTTTCGTGTGCTTTTTGAAGTTAAATTCGGGTTGATTGCTGTTAATAATACGAGTGGAGAGGTGCTACTCATCGAATTTGATCGTCGACATTTATCATATCCTCTTTAAGTGTGTTGGAATTTCAATCAATCTAATGCAGTTCCGTTATTGGACTGAATTAAATTAATCGAAAATGAATTCATTCCATCGATGTGATGGTATTATTATTTAAGGTGATGTGTGAACAAGCGTTATGTTTGAATTTAACGAACGATAATGCGTGTGAAACGCTAATTTTAGCCGATTTACATAGTGCTGAACAACTGAAGCAACAAGCCATTGATTATATCGTTAGTTTTATACCTTATCTTATATTGATGCAAATTACTTGAGTAAAGATTTGGTTCATTTATTTTGTTAATATTTATTACTATGGTTTTTATGTAAATCGAGTGATACGACGAGAATTTTGTGGGTAATGAAATGTAATTGCAGAATGTTCACGCAAATGAAATAATGGAATCTGACGGATGGAATTGTCTCGTGAAAGAGCATCCGCCATTGTTAGCTGAAGTTTTCCGTGCTTTGGCCACTCAACAGACACCACCAATCATTATGAGTCAACCACCCCGTAAGCGCCTGAAGCATTTGTAAAGTTGACCTTTATTTAAGTTTTTTGTTTGTTGATATGTTCATCGTTTTTGGTCATCATTGTTATTATTCTTATTGCTTTTATTGTGTATTGTTATTTTTGACATTAATGGTGTCATTGCGTTAATGTTACTGTTTACGTTTTATGAATTGTCGAATTTGTTTGCCAAATTTAAACAGAAATCGTCGTTGAGCAAAAGAAGACGATTCCTTATGTTCATTCGTATTATTTGTGAATTTTTCATTTGTGTTGGTTTCGAAGAAGGGTAAGGGTGTGGTATAACTGTTATGAAAGTGTATCGAAGTTTCAGTTTCCACCAAACGCTGAAATTTCAGTGTTTCATTTTGAGTTCTTTCCCAGCGAAAGAATGACTTCTGAAAATGAATTTTTGAGTGTAAAAAACTGAAACTCGTTGGTTTGTTCGTTGACTCCAAACTGATGTTATTTTTATTTAGATTATCATTGACTGAAAAAAGTAAAAACTGCGATTAGACAGTAACATATATCAGTTGCTTTATTCTAAAGTAGTTATACTCTAGAGCAATAACGACGGCATTATTAGCACCAGTAATAACAATAGTATGTAATGATGAATTCGAAATTCTGAAAGATTGATCGATTCGTTTTAGATGAATACTATCCATTGTATTGATGAATCAAATGAAGCGGACATCTGAGCCATAGTTCTTTCACTGTATTACGGCTTTGATAATTTTTGATTTAATGTTCATCTAATTTGATTTACTGTTCATTTTGTAATGTTCATTCAGAACACTATCACTATTTCTATTCCAGATTTGTTTTGTTTCTTCTGATTGCAATTGATGGATCAGTGTAAAATAAATCAAATTGTTTGCAACGATTTCTAATGAACTGAATTTGTGGTGTTCGATTATGTTTGAGTTAATATATAATAGTGTTGTTTCAGAATTGTTGACATTCTAGATGATATTCTCAAACTCATTTCCAATTGAACAACTTAAGCGTTTTTTAAGCATTTCAATTTGTGTGATTCCTACAAATTTACAATTTGTTTTAATGGTTACTTGTGTGATTTTTAATGTGCTTTTTTGCGGCTCCACCATATAATAAATATATTTGATGATAGGCTATCAAAAAGCGATAGAATCGACCAAAATTAATAAAAAAGTGAATGGTTTAGTGTTCAGTGGGCAGTTAATGAGGAGAATATTGTCCGGTGTAAGTAGCATTATTTCATCGTTTTTCTCACTTATAATACTTCAGTACCATTTACGATTAGGTGATTCTGTCATTATTTTTCCTGCTGTTTTCCAGCTTTATGCATGTAAATTCTTTAATTTAATGTGAATATTTGAAGAGGTTATTTTCTGTGGATTTGTCTCTGTTCCATTTCATTGATTATTGGAATAGTTGTGGTTTGGTATTGTGACGTCGTTAATTTATATGAAATTGCGATAATGTTTTATTGGATCGCTGCTCGGTGTCGCCTTATTCAAAATTTTTATATCGTTACTATTCATAATCAGATTTTATGTTGCGATTGATAAGATTTTTGAATTGACTCGTAATGTTATTGCATAATTGATACGTTGAGAGTGCTCAGCGTTTTGTGGACAATAATACCAACTCAAAGCAGTAACCATATCGAATAATAGTTCTTATCAAATTAGGGTTGTTCTGTTCTGTTGCATGTTCGAATGGTATCCACAGGGAACAGTTCATGAACAAAAGCTTCTTCGTCACTTCCAAAATTCCAAGAAAATGGTGGTAGTTTTCTGGAAGGTTGTGCTCATTCATGACCTAGTGAATCTACTAAAGTTCCATATTCTCTTAACGCAATTGATTGAAACAGTATGGTATGTTCAGGTAAGTAATTGTTTATTGGAATTTTCAGATGAGGTGATAATAGCTGACAATAGGTTTGTGAATATTTTGTTGATAAAAACGTGCATCTCAGGATGCATGCAGTCATAAAATTTGTGTCTAACATCTCTGTTGATGAATTCATTATAGTGTGTTAAGTTCTGCATGCGATCTCGCTGAAAGTTATCATCGATAACTCAAACTTATATTTATCCCAACCCAACAATCGAGCCGTATTAATCGCACGTTGAGATCTTGTGAATTGACAATGTAGATGACGATCTTCATGTTTAAGCTTCATTGAAGGGATCGTTAAAGTTCAATGGATAACTAAATCATTCAGTTACACTCGGCACCTTACCTCGTCTCGGGTCATATTCTCATTGACGTGAACGATTGTGCAGTCAGCGTTGTAAGAAATTTTTATCAATGATCTGCTTGGAATGTTACTGTATTTTTCAGAATTGCGTTGAAGGGATTTTGTTGTACTTGCACTGTTCTACGTTTCAAATGCTCTTAAAGTGTGTTTTACATAAACTTCAATAATATGAATACTACATACTCGGCGTGATGAAACTGATTTGGTATTTCATATCATTTTATGTTTTTCAGTGAAAATCGTTCAATGATTCCAACAATAAAAAGTTTTATCCAGTGTATTGTCAATTTCGGTGGAATTTTCCTCTGTCCACAAATCAAAAATAACCATCAACGGAATCGATGTTACCAGTTTGGAGGGTAGTCATTGTTATCATTCGGTAGTTCTTATCTAATGCAAACATTTTATTGTTTCGGAATCAATGAAGAGTCTCGAAACTTGAAATGTTGAAAGTATTTGTTTGTTGTGATACTTCATAATCGATAAAGCGCTGTTGGGAATAGACAGTGACGATTGCAAGTGTGAGAAGAGAAATCGTGTTTTTATGACAATTGCCAGCCAGCATCGAGTCAGCATTCTTTTGTTTTTGTTTCATTAATGCTTTAATACGTTCAAACGAACAAATCACTTGACGAAAGTGCAAACAAAACCTTTTTATGCGCCACACTTTTCAGAATGTGTGCACACGAGCGCTACCGTGCTTATATCCACTTCATTCTTGGCGGATTATTCATAATTATAATCCACGATCAATACCAGTGCAATCGCGCAATTTCGCAGTTGAGATTGGAAGCGTTTACAGTGAGTTTGGAGCGAGTTTTAAACGTTGTATGGTTTGCAGTGGAGATTTTGGTAGCGTTCGCGGTGAGACGATTGCACTGAGATGGGCTATTCCCGTTAAGAAGACGCTGAATTTAACCGAAGAAATGCTCGATAAACTGCATCACAAATATTGCATTGAGCTGACGAATCTGTCCGATGAATATAAAACCAAATTCGCAATATCTGAAAAGATTTCTTTGAATTTAATTGATTTTCAGTGAAAATTTCATGTTCATATCAGTTAGTATCATTGCAGTAGTAGCATTACATTTTAGATAACAATGAAATTTCCATGCATCCAAATTCGTGACGCCTGATCATTTCTAAATGATACGATGTTTTGAGGTCAGTGTACATCAGATCTTGTAGTATTCACACTTTACTTCTACTATGACTTATCATTCACTTGAACACCAAAAAAGTGACCACTTGTGCTGTGACATTCCATGATTTTTTTGAACTATACTGAATGGTCATTCAAGAAATTCAATAAGATGCCCGCTGCAGAACGAATCATAGAGTTTTCGACGGAACGTTAAATGGTTGAATATAGACATTCATTACTGACACATAAATAAATTCTTGTTTCCATCTTCCTTTGTTATTCGTTTACGTAAAATTGCCAAGGGCCATCTAAACAAATTTTTAAGGTTGTTTTTGCTTGAATACAAATTTTTTTTCATACGAACGATGAAGTACTTTTTTTGCACTGACTTTGCGTTATCTTGAGGAAAGTTGATGCTCGCATGTAAAATGCTTCATTGGGGTGTTGTTGGTCAGTGTCAATCTCAAAATCACAATGAAATAAATTGAAGTGTCACAAGAAATGATTGTAGAGAATGCACAATATCCTTGATGCAAACTGCTTGCAAAGCTCTGCAGATGAATATTGTTGCTTTTTGCAGAAATATATCTATCTGCTTGTTGACGTACTTACTAGTTGCCGTCAAGCAGAAAATCACTATAAAACATCGCAGAATTAGGAGAGTAGAGTGCATACACGAAACAGATCAATACACGCAAACATCATTGCTGGTTGTTTCGAAGCCTTAGTAACAGCAGCAGCACGAATAAAACTGCCTGCATCCATCGAAATTAGAAATTGAATATAAAACGGAAAATGCTCAAACGCACGCACAGAGCGAGACGACACACATAGTCACCTCAGCTGGTTGTTGTGTATTTATTGTATTCGAAAAGCCTGCTCCCTGCTCTCTACATTGATTCA
This sequence comes from Anisakis pegreffii, assembly GCA_035041965.1. Taxonomy (NCBI): domain Eukaryota; kingdom Metazoa; phylum Nematoda; class Chromadorea; order Rhabditida; family Anisakidae; genus Anisakis; species Anisakis pegreffii. The sequence goes on along the minus strand of JAPYMA010000864.1, from coordinate 13,163 downwards.
TCATCAACACAACAATATATATGTATGATGACGAATGAACGTGCTCGAATCGTTTCCTTATGAAAAAATTCCCATTCAATTATTCACTTCTTTCCAATGTTAATTTCAGTTTTTATTGATTTTTCTGTTCATTCGGTGGATTCTTCTTCGCACTTTTCATATCCTCACTACCATTAACAAGAACATCTAAGGAATTACAGTAATTGTGGTAACACCGCAGTACATCTGTTCATAATTGAATGTTTCTGAATATAAACCATCAAGCTGAAAAGAGAATATCCCTCACGCGAATTCTGGTTACTCTGTTGTCTTGCTTTCATTGAATGCACTCGAAAGAAAACATTTCCGTTATTGATTTCCATCTTATTATTGAATGGGCAATTTTCACTGATCGCTATTGCACTATTCTAATCAATATCGGTTCCAATCAATATGCTAAAAATTGAAAACGATCGAAACTTTCAGGAATGGCAGATTGGATGTCAGAGTCACTAACTGCGGTTAAGGATAAACCGCTGATGAAGTTGGCCATTCCAGGTAAATGGTTTGTAATTTTACCTAACCGATTTTTCAAATGATAAACTTTAATGTTCACTCATATGCGTGAACCGCTTTAAATTTGATTTTTGAAAGTGTACACTTCAAGATTGTTTGTGGTGTTCATGCAGTACAGTCAGAACCAAACCTTTCAAGGATCTCATCACAGTGCATCGTTTAATCTGAAAGAAGATAGTGAGATAACAATTGATCAACCGTGGTGTGTTCGAGTACTGACCCCGAATGAGATGATTCGTAAAGCCGTCTACAACTGGTCAAAAGATCAGTCCCTCTCAATTAAAGATCAGGTTTGGTTTATTCAGATTATCAGCTGATCACCGATCTACAATCTATTTACTCATAGCACATTGCACGTGACTGAAGTTGAACAGTTGCACGTGATTTACACATAATTATCTGAGTCTTTAAGAATAAATTTGGATTATTGAGTTACTTTTTTGTAATTGTAGAAATCTTATTGAGATCATCAACGAATAACTGTTTTGACAAAATCACTGAGTATATTTTTTACATACAGGCAATTTCATATACCACTTGTAGCTGGAAGCTGGAATACGTTACTTGGACGTTACGGTAGCGTTCATGAACGATGAATTTTACGTGATTCATGGCTTGAAGTGCATGGAAGTTAGAGGTGCATTTAGCATACTTGATTGTATTTTTGAGTTATATGCAGGTTTAGACGACAATGAGCAATGAGAAGATAGCGATCAAAACGCAAAAATCACTCAGAAATAATGCAAAACCTATGCTGATGAGAAGCAACAGTGTTTTTGCTGAAGAATATAACAGGCGGCAAATTCCTTGTGGTTATTTTCTAAAACTGAACTGAATATGAAAATTATGAAAATTTACAGATTTGTTCAAAGATGTTAACAACTTCGCTACATCACATTCAAAAGAAGTGATCTTGATTGATTTGAATCATTTTTATGATTTCAAAGAAATACAACACGAAAAATTATTGAGTATGATTTCAACGATTTTCGATGATAAACTTATCGAACAACCATCAACGCATCAGCTGGCTGCTTCTCTCTCACTCAATAAGATATGGTCCACTTCTGGGCAGGTTCATTTTGATAGCAATTTTTTAAGTAGCTAATATAACGGTTGTGAAGTGAAATGCTTGCTGTTTGCGAATTACTCCACAGTTGTGTCGTGTTCATTTTTACGCCGAATGCTCTTACTCACTTCACATTTTTGCGGGCATGAGACCTTCGCAAAAAGCTACTAGCTTATAGCTGTTCGCAGTTGAGTTAGAAATATTCATTTGCTACAGTCCATCGTATGTTCTCGATGATTACCAGCAAATAAACTTCATGCTAATATTCCAGGTGATTATTTTCTATCAGCCTACACTTCCATCACCATCATCCGACAGTATTAACGGTCATGCAAATCATTCTGATGTCATTAAACTGCCAAATTATGTATGGTCACGTCAGTTCATCAAAAATCCGTGGCCTCGCACTGAAGAACCAAGAGCTATGGTTAACGATGTTGCTAATATCATCTCCACTCGGAATCTTGATGATGGCTTTCAGGTATGTTTATATTTATGTGGTTTTGAATAAAACTCATATTGCATTTGCAGGCATGTCAAGCAATAGTGACACTGACGGTTAACTCGGTAATCAGACAACCAACGGGTACATTCGAAAATCGATATGCGAGACGTGCAACACGTACTTTAGTTGAATGGCTTAGAGAGGTGGGTGGTGTGTTCACATTCACCTTTTGTTGAATTCTCCGAACAGAGGCAAAAAATGAGAACAAATCCAATGATTACAACTAATAATGAATCTGCTGACAATGAAAACAGTAAAATGAACGAAATTATGATAAAAATAATAGTTGCAGAACGGTTACCGTTATCGTTCCAACGTAAATATTATTGTGGCTGATTTCGTTGATGAAGATGACTTTTGTCGTGCGGTTATCGATCTGAATATGTGAAATACCTTTGGATGGCATATAAACCACATCCCCTCTGTAACAATTCCTAACATTTTGTGTTCCATATAAAGTTCCCTACGAATATTTTCAACTATACATGAATCACCGTTATATTGTGTATAAAACATGACATCATTATTTATCAAATATACGATATCTGAGAACAACACCTCCAATAAAGTGGCAGTGATTTTAATGAATGAACATGGTGACTGAACAAAAAGATGTACAATAAATATGAAACAACGATATCTTACAATTTGTAACGTATAAAACTGATTCCTACAATGAACCGTAATTAAAAACATATAACACTATGTACGATGGACATGTGAATCACATCAACGCATTGATTCCAGTGTTGGAAATTAAACGAATTATTTCACTTAATCACTCCAGTAGCTAACTTTTCGTGCTGTGGACAAATCCAATAAGTGAATTGGAGTGTGACTTCATAGGCACCAAAGAAAATGAACCCACCAAGACCCATCCATATAGTACGTGGTAAAATACCAGAATATAACTTTTCAATGCCACCTTCAGTTGCAATCGTTCGCAGTGTTGGTAATATACCAATTCGTTTACACCCTTCATGCAGCATTATCCTTGTTTTTGCCACATCTAATGGAGTTGTTATTGCTGCTGCTATACTGCCTGATATACTACCACATGCTGCAGATTCCAGTGGAGTACAATCACGCTTTTTACGCCTAGGATAAGACATTTTTACACCTCATTGCAACAATTTTTATAAACATCAATTATGAAGAAATATCAACTTATAATATAAAAACACTGGTAACGAAAACTTTATTTGTGAGATCAAAAGAACATTTACTTTGAAATCCAAATTTTCAACGCTTCCCATAACGGAAATTCGATTAACGAAAAAGGTACTTCACGGCTCAATGTGCTCAAATAGCCACGATAGAAACCACGAATTCCTGAATTAATGCGACCATTGTTACGATTCATTCTTCATGAAAATATTTGAAAGAATTGCATCAACTCGTAGCCATTTAATTAGTTCACAAGTCTGCCTCTACATTTATTGGAGGTTTTCGTTTTTATTTTATTTTTCTACTTTCTCTCTGTTGGGTTTTACTGTTTGGTTCCATCATGATTCGGTGAAGCGGCTAATAGTTTACATTGCTACGCGTTGCAATGTAGTCTGATGAGCTAAGCGCGTGACGGTTCGGATGGCTGTTGAGTTGATCGTTCAGCATCCGATTTCAGTCGAAACACTACTTTTGAATGCGATCTGTATTGCCTTTTGCTACGACAATTTCTTTCGATTCAGAAAGCTGAACATGAATGTACCTTCCGAATTAAAAATCGACCGACAAATAGTTGTAATTGATCGTCCGTGAGTGGCTTGGGCCCGTTGTTTAATAAGTTCAGTAGGTACACGTACTCCGCACGCAACGATCTCACCAATACATGCTGCTATCGCATGAGTCTTGGATGCTGCAATGCGAATAAAATTTGCTATTTCTTTCAAACGGCTATACTTCAGCAGAGATTGATAATTTTATTTAAATTTATTCAAAATTATTCAAACCTATTGCAAACCCATTCACCGCCTTTAGGTTCAAGCCCGTTGAATACAACTGAATTGATCAATATCTAATATTGTAATGCATAAGGTGATGAATGAAAGTTGAATAAAAAATAACATTGATTGCCAAAAAAATGTTTTGTCGCAGTATATGTCGAGAAAAACAATGCAGAACCAGGCGCGGAACCAATCGCAACCGAACTCATTCCTCTATAAATATTCTTGAAACCACCTGCAGCCTTAAAACCCTAAAATACTGGTTCATAAGCATGTGAGCGCGAGATTTTCAACATGAGAAATTTCAAGACAATTTTAACTATTTAAATAGTTCCAAAGATTTTCAGGACAACTTAATAAGAATGGAAAAAGCCTAAACGAAGAGGCTTTAAATGAACGGAAATGAACATTAATGCACAATGACTGAATTATTTCCGGATGTGACAATCACCAAACAAACCTGAGCACTTTGTAATCGAGTCTTCACAGTATCAATCGGATATAAACTCAAATCGACAGCTAATCCTGCACATGCGCCGCATAGTAACCAGCGAACTACGTTCTCATCCATTAATGTAACAATTCTAAAGTCAGTTGAATTATTTGAATTCTGACCACCGAAATAACATTCGAAGTTCAGGAAGAAACGATCGAAACTTTGGAGAGAACTACTTAATCTTGAACCGAAAAACTCAGAATTCAATTAAAAATTTTGATACTGACATTTGGTTTGATTATTTTATATAAATTAAATAATATTTTGATATAAATTTGCACTGGCGATGCACAAGTTTTTAAATTTTACTCACGAAGGGTTGCGAACGTGAACGAATAATGTTAGGGGTGGAGCTAGACGCTGTGCAGTCTTGAAAGAACAAAGCGAACAGCTGCTGGAAGGTTTTTGTTTTTATGTGATTATTTTTTTGGCTTCAGAGTGGTGCGTTCTGTCGTCTATGTGGGTCGTTTAAACAACAGGCTTTTTTCTGGGAATTTAATGCTTTACATTGCGTAAAGAAGAGCACTTTTGCAATGTAGTGGACCTCACCCCACGGTAATCCCTTAACAGCAACGCTTAGGCCTGAGGCTATCCCTTTTCTCTCTTCCGTACCGATATTTAAAATATACGATGCGGCACCGATGAAAATTACCATGAAAAAACACCACACGGGTACTTTTGCACTGTAGTAGACCCCAGCCCACGTGCCCATCGGAAGAGGGAAAAGGGAGAGCCTCAGCACAAGCCTAAACGTTGCTGTTGAAGGGTTACCACTCAACAGCAAAACTCATTTCGTTGTCTATGTGAACGACCATCGGAAGAGAGAAAAGGGATAGCCTCAGCATAAGCCTAAGCGTTGCTGTTATGGGGTTACCGTGGGGTGGGGTCCACTACATTGCAAAAGTGCCATTATTTCCAGATGATATTTGTAGACTAGTACGTGTTGCTGTGTTGTCAAATTGTACGGCTTTCGATGATTTGTTAAGCACAAGATATCGTGAAACATAATCGATATTAGGGTGTTTCTTTAGCGATCAGACTGTTGAATACGTTTATTAGCATCGAATGATTGATTACTCCAGTTCGCCAATGTAAAATTAAAATAATCTTTTCAATGAAATGCAGAAGATGAATCGTTTAATGATCATACCATCGTTGGTGGCACGTCGTTATGCGGTCGCTTTACCTCAGTTAACCGCGTTCAGTGGACAGCAACGTTTGTACTCATCAACCGCTGTTGAACGCACCGGTGAAGCAGATGAAACATTGAGAGCGCGTTTGTTATATCAAAGTAGGAAACGTGGCATTTTGGAGAACGATATTATCCTCGGCGAATTTGCCGAAAGGTCACTGGGATCAATGGATCGAAAGCAGTTGCTAGAATATGATAATTTGATTAATGGTGAGCATATGGAATGGGATTTGTTCTACTTCTTATCCGGAAGGAAGGAGCCACCAAAGGAAATGGAAAATTCGACAATATTCCAACAAATGCGTGATTATGTGAAATCAAAGGAGCAAGCCTCAACGAAAAAATAATTCTACGATGGCTAAATGAAGATTCCATATTTGATATGCTTTTTAAAAAAAATCTAATTGATTCCAGTTATTGTATTGCCATGGAAACCCTTAATGTTTATTGTATTGGACTATATCTTTGGTCTATCGATTCCTTTATGTTTAAATGTCCATTCGACGTATTTGTAAAAGTTACTGGTGATAGTATGCATCCTATTTTTTTGACAGAACATCTAGTTGCTTATAGGTCATTAACGCATACAGATTAACAACAACAGTATTGTTCCGTTGTTGAGCACCTGGATCATATTAAGTGTTATAGTTTTTTATTGTTGTTGTGAACGTGCGTTGAGTGATGTTGATGTAATACAGATGTTGATTGTTTGCTGATATGAATCGTGGGTATGTTTAGTTTTGTATACAGTGAAATAAAATCGAATAAAATTCAGAAGATGCGTTTCATCGACTGGCGATGGCTATTAGTGATATGTACGGCTGAGTTATTCCACATCAACTCAGCAACAAATCCTATATCGATTCCAAAAACACAGAAACATGGCAATATCGTTATTGCAGCTGTTGTTGCAACGTCATTGCTGCCGGATGATAGCTCGCTGAGTGAATGTGATAAGGAAGGATTTGACCTTAATCCAGCCGGTCCTCTCGTACCTTGCTCTTTTCTTGATGAGAGGTCTTATCTTCATTATTATGAATACAGTTATGTAAAGTATCCCGAAGTTCGACTTCAGTTTGCGTTTTCTGTAAGATGTTACTTTCTCAGTAAGATATCGAAATGAATTCGTATACTGCATAGAGAAGAACTATATTGAATAATATATTGGTACTAAATGTACAATAGAGTCTTATATTGCAGGTGGATTGAATGTGATGAGCCAGTTGATATTTCATCTACACAAAATACAAATATCACAAAGGTAACGAAGGCCTAGATCACTTATATCTCTCAAATTCTGAACATTTCGTTTTCAGCGATCTTCGAACGAACATACTCATTTGTTCATTCTAGCTTGAATTGATCCATCAATCCCGTATTGTTCACAATCACAGTTCTAATCATTTAAATTAAATTGATCATAGCGAACTGACTTATTACATTCTAAGATTGATGGTGGTTGTTACAAATTCGGTGGAACTCACTATGAGACTGTTGAACGTACGAATGTGACTTGCCGTGTGCTACCGTGCATTGAATGTCGTGGCGCGAGGACGTTCACCAGAGAAGTCCCTTGCATAAAGTAATCAACCGCTTTATTTGTGTCTCGTTTATTCGGCATTTTCATATTTCAAGTAAATTTTCTGGGTGAATCAGTGAGCTGAGCAGCTAAGAAGTAGCGTGCGTTAGCCTTATGTAACGAACGTCGTACTGAGCAGTCATTATCGGAGAAGTATGAAGTTCTATAAGCACATAAACGTGTTATGCTGGTAATAAAAGCAGTTTCATGAATCAATAATTGGGCAGGTACGGCATATAGCCTATTGAGTTGTTGGGAGTATTGAAACGATGAAATGGTGGTTGCATATTTCAGATATACGGGTCATTATTTTCTTTCAACACTTCTGTATTCAATATTTCTTGGCATGTTAGCTGTAGATCGATTTTGTTTGGGGTATTCGGCGATTGCGGTTGGCAAGCTGATGACATTAGGCGGGTTGGGCTTATGGTGGATAGTGGATATCTTTCTGTTGATCACCGGAAGTTTGACTCCAGCTGATGGATCGAATTGGATGCCTTATTATTGAATCATTTATTGATTCAATCGTTCAACTTTGATTATCGATTGTTGTATATATTCGTTATTGATTATGAAATAAATATTTCCTTAACATCACATGATTCCGGTTCAATCGAATTGATAAGTAGGGCGAAAACAATGAATCAAAAGCAAATTCAGTCCAATAACATACAGAGGTTTGAAAAGCTGTAAGGGACTTTGAAATTTCACATATTCGTGCGTCGTGCGCACTGCCGTTTTTGAGAGGTTCTTTGAAAACGTTTCCAATTGTGTTTTCATGAATTTTTAAGCATAACTCCAGGTCGACAAATCACTACGTACTGTATGCTTACAGACGGTTACGAATCATCTGTGTGCAGACCGTGATGTCAGTTGATGAATTTTTGCTTCAAAGCACACTTTTTTCATGGTTGAGGTTATTTCCTTGAAGGAACTTATAAAATGTCATCTGATAGTTGACACTGGGCGTAACCATGACCTGGGGTAGGAATCGCCAGAATATCGAGACCGATATGTTGGTGAATCACAACAGCATCTAGTTCAATGAATGCGAATTATCTGTACTACTTCATTTCGAAAAGTAACACGTAATGTACAAATTCTTGAGAATAAATGAAAAATTTTAAAAGGAAAAAATATTATGAACTCAAATCAGCACTGGAAGAATTTTTATAGAAATTTCGCTTTCAGGAAAATAGCTGGAAATGTTTACAGTTCTAAGCGATGACATAAAGTCTGACAAACATCATCGCTTTTGAGTTTTGGGTTGATGATGAGAAAAGAAGCATAGTTGGACGGTGTTGGCGAGAGTACTGAAGTAATCATCGATTATCGATCACTTATATGATTTGATTGCTTTGTATCTACGAGTTTCTTGTCTGTTTCTTGTTCATTTAAGTTGGACTGATCTTTCATCACTGTCATCAAAGTGGTCAGGTAAACAGAATCCACAGATCTTCTGTTCGGGTGCCATTTACCACTTGTGCATCTATGAATCTGCAATGGAATGATCTATTTCAGAGAGTTGAACTCCTAAAAAGATAAGATCGTGGAAGAGGGTAGGTTTTGAAGTTGTTGGAAGGCAAAGCTATTTTGAAGGTTATAAGTTGGATTCGGAGTCATTTAGAGAGGCGGATATTATGAATAAAAGCTGTGAGAACGAAACTAAATGTCGATGATTGTTACCGTGGCTGAACTTCGGCTTGAGCGATTACTGAACATATCGTTGCTAGAAATTTCTTCATGTGGGAAATCCAGATCCGAATGCTCAATAGCCGTCTCAACTTCTTCCTCTGTATCGTCCTGTAACGGAGGGTTGAGTGTATTTCGATAAAAGATTCACAAATCCAACGTTTTGTGCACATAGCTGAAGGCTATTTATGTTGACATTTTTTAATATTCTCAACGAGCTCGATTATTGAGAATTGTGGGCGATTTGTGGGATATCTAGAAATTTCGAATTATTTTCGAGTTAATAATGATAACAGTGGGAGCGAACCTCAGATGAAATGCTGCCCTCGCTCAATGGTGAGCCAAGCACATCTGGTAGCAATTCAGGTTGTTCATTTGTCACAGCTTCAACTTTTGTCGGAGCTGCTGTTTTATTTTCATGTACTGCCACATTTTCGGGATTATCGACGTTGCGAACTTCGTAATCTTCCCGCTGAATTTCAGCCTCTTCTCGACCTTCCTCCCGAGTCACAACCTCGACTTCAAGCTTTCGGGATTCGGTTGCGGTTCTGAGATCCCCTTCGGTTTGAGCCTTTCTATTTCCAAGCTCTGCTTGAGCTGTTTCTCGTCTTCGTATTTCTTTCCTCATCAACTCAAGTACGTTTTGTTGGACGTCAAATTCGCGCTTATAATCGTTCTGAAGAAGTGACACTCGAATGTGCGGAGAAGGGGGCCGATAAGAGATCTCCTTATGAGTGGTATTCGGTATATCGGATAGAGGGAGACTGGCGAGATTCTCTGAAATAGAGATGTGCTGTATTTTGAGCGATAATAAACAAAACGGAACCATCACAGATCAGTTAGAAGTTATAAAATGAATAGTTCGAAAGTTCAATGAATATTTCAATGGACATTTCGACGGAATCCTTTTCCTGTAATCGCCCAAGGTTCGATGCCCACCGGAAAATCGAAAATTGTCAGAATGAATAATTCCAACTGATTGTTAGATCCAGAAATATGTGTCAAAATCCTGGACATATACATCTTGATCTATGCCTGGTCGTTCATCTCTCTCCATACATTTAATTTCTCTATCGTTCATCGATCATTAATTAAATTTGAGAATTCGTGGAGCATCAAACTCAGCCGAATTTCCGGGAGGATCTTTAGATATGGTGAGAGTACCAAGCTTCTGCGTGCGAAAGCTCGTCTTAGCTCAAGACACCTCAATAGTATGATTTTTCAGGTTTTAACACCAATCTTTAAAAATCCACCCAATCTTATGGTCCATTTCAAAGAGATAACAATTTGGCACAATTTTAGCTCTTTGAAAAGCCTGAAATAGGCTGACTTCGCTTAACTGACTTTGTTTATTTAAATTCATTCACCGCCGAGAAGAAGAATCAACAAACCCTCCATATTGACGGTTCGTTTTGGTAGAGCTCGTATAACACCAAGCTTAAAGATGGATTCTTCATGATGATGAAAATAAGAAGCAATTCAAAAATTTTGGTTGTATAAGGCGTTATGAAATCAGGTATTGGCCCATTCAAAAATGTTTCCTTGATAAGGACAGCTCACCGCAATGTAACTGAAGTATCCACTTCAGAATTTCAAGACTCGAAGAGTTTCAATAACCTCATTTGGAACTTCCATCCGAACTTGCATTTCAAGAAATTCAGAAAATAGAATATTGGTCATGCAGATGTGATGAAAGAATGGAAACATAATTTTTTAGAGGTCCATTATGTTGGTCGTTCTATGTGACCGTAATAAATAATTTTTATATTGTAAGCCAGAGAGAAATATTAATTCATTGTGGATTTCCTGTTGCGAATATTAAACAAAAATCAGCAATATTTCAAAACCATCACTATCACTGTTGACTAAAGAGTAGTTTTACCATTTCGACAATCGGAATCCGATCGCCGTGAAATTTCGTCATTCCGATAGTCGGAAATGCTCGCTCGAATTAAGATTGTTGAAGTAGTATTATTGCACCACAGTGCATAACAAAATGAACAATGTCTCACCTCTCTTCTCTGGACTCGCTAAGGTATCTTACCTACTAACTGTAAGAGTACTACTATTTTGTGATGAAATGGTAATCATCATGTGTATTATTATTGATTATTTACAATTGATGATTGCTGTTAATAAATAATTGGTAGAGCGTAAAAAATACCTTCGACGTATACAAAACACAATTGAAACAAATGTTAATTGTTGATAAGGATATCGCATAACGCAGAATACATTCACAGATTCCTTCTCCCGTCGATATAAAATTAACTGAAGTAGTAGAGGATTGAGTTGGCATGAAAACTAAAGGATAAACTGGAGCCGAGATTGCCAAGTGGGACTGAGTGTTTACGAACTGAAGGAGATTAACGATTGACTATTAAGAAAATTAAAAAACAAAACGAGAAGAACGAAGTTTGTGAAAGAATTTCTTACAAAGTTCCACCGCAAACTCCATTGTTCCTAAAAACGGCCACATTCAGAATGAAAATTCATCCAAATGATAGAAAAAGATCAGTTCTTGAATTGATACGGATCAGACCAACTATTTGAGAGAAAATTTCCATTAAACGAGTAATATTCAATGGAATATGTTAATTGTTGGATAATTGAATATATAAACATCAAATCAGCCATTTTTATTTCATTCTATTATAAGTTTATACACATCAGTTCGTTCCAGTTTTTGCAAATACTGGAAAGCCCATTCGTTATCGAGCAATTTTCAGTCCACTAATTCAATAATATTGAAAATGTTACGTGGTTAAGCAATCGTGAGTTCGATTTCAGTGAGAATTACAAATTCACTATTAAGACCTCAGCTAAATTCCTAATTAATTTTCCTCATTAAAAAATCACTTTTATTGTAAGCTACTGCATGAATTAATGGGACGCATCCTTGTTCTTATTAGTATCAGTAGATCACCCTTTTGAAACGTACCAGTGGCAATCTTGTTTTCTAGCTTAGATGCATTATAAAAAAGGAAGATTAGTAGTACCTCAGGGGACTGGTAACTACGGTAACTAGCCACACCCACAAATTACGATAGAACGCCACGCCCACATTCAGGCCACGGCCACATTCAAACCCGACACGCCCACTTAAAAAATTTTTGTCAAATGCACTTGCAACGAAAGTGCAACAAAGACACAAAGAAGTGAAAAAATCAGAAACAGTTTATTTATGTCAATTTAATCTCTAAACGTCCGATCAAAACAGTAAGCTTCGTCCACAGCAAGAAGGCCACCTGGAATACACATTTAAACTTTCCCACACTAGAATCTCTACTTTTAGAGTAACATATATTTTGGTGAGCGATTTTGCTTTCTTGAGGAGATATGGCCATTTTCCTAATGAAATACGGTTTGCCATATTCGAGCCTACCGTCTCCTCAAGTTTACCCAATAACATATAAATATTTGTATACCAGTCGATCCAGCGGAATCTCTAACTTCAGAAAAACATATATCTTTCCGTGTGATTTTGCTTTGCTGACGAGATATAGCTATTTTTCTAAAGCCATCTCAATTAGCGCAGAGGCACTCATTCGATGCACATTGTATCTCTATAGATCAATGTTATACATTAATACAGCAATATAGGCGTTAATATTTTCAAGGTACCAGTACCCTCAGCTTTGCCCGATAACATATGAATTTCTTTGCACCATTCGATTGCTCGGAATCTCTACTTTCAGAGTAACATATATATTGCTGAGCGATTTTGCTTTCTTGAGGAGATATGGCCATTTTCCTAATGAAATACGGTTTGCCATATTCGAGCCTACCGTCTCCTCAAGTTTACCCAATAACATATAAATATTTGTATACCAGTCGATCCAGCGGAATCTCTAAATTCTGAAAAACATATATCTTTCCGAGTGATTTTGCGTTCTTGACGAGATATAGCTATTTTTCTAAAGCCATCTCAATTAGCGCAGAGGCACTCATTCGATGCACATTGTGTCACTATAGATCAATGTTATACATTAATACAGCAATATAGGCGTTAAAATCTTCAAGGTACCAGTACCCTCAGCTTTGCCCGGTAACATATGAATTTCTTTGCACCATTCGATTGCTCAGAATCTCTACTTTTAGAGTAACATATATTTTGGTGAGCGATTTTGCT
>JAPYMA010000862.1:0-39491 GCA_035041965.1 Anisakis pegreffii | reverse complement strand
GCATCACTAGTATTAGAGAACATCGAATAACGACAACAACGTCAGATAAAATAAACTGGTTTGTCACCAACCAAGTCGAAGTTGATTATTTGATGTGTTGAAACAAATTAATGATTATATGAATATATAGATCATATCGACACAAAAACGCATCATCAATGATAAGTTGGTTTAAAGGAAAGTTAATGTGATTACTATTATTGTAATTCATTTGTGATGAGTTCAACACTACCTACCTTTGAATTGACTAGTCCATTGTACCTCATACATTATGTTTTCAAAAAGGATCAGACACCAAAAAAAAGAATATCTTTTTCTTATTATTGATATTTTGAACGCTTCAGTTGAGAAACATGATACTCTCTTCAAGAGGTGCATATTATGACAGTATACTTCATGAATTTAAGAAATGTTTTATTCGGCGAATTTGATGAAGTTAGCGAACTGAGAGGACACGTTGGCAACAGATGTTAGTTAATTTATGAAAGTGATGAGGAATGCAAAGATTAAATTTTGTTCTGTTATGAGCCATTGACGGAATTTCGCTCAAGTTTCAGCGATTGCCGTATGAATCAATAATGCACAAAAAACAAGTCTAATGCAACTATTGATAGTAACTGTGATGTCAAGGAGAACGATTTCAATAGAAATAGTAACTGTGATGATGTCTTCCCTGCTGGAACAGATGAACCAATACATTAGGCGTGAGAAAAGGAAAAAGACAATGAGTAATGAAAATGATTATTTTGCTGGAGAAACAGACGAACATTGTAAACGAATGAAACATACCTGGATTTTATCAGAGAGGAAGGATGTCATCGTGTTGAAGGCGACTCGTGCCATTTCGGGTGCTCTTATAATTAGGATTTTTTTTAGCACTAGCGGGTAGTGTTCTTGAAAGAGCATGATCAGTGTGGTAAATGATGAGGCGAACTGTTTACTTGAATAATGTGCACTGCTGATATGATCCAAATCAAATACGAGCATCATCTGCTCGAATGGATGACCGGTCTGCAAAATAAAAATATTCTTTCATCCCCAAATACTGCCATTTTTCAAATTATTGTTAAGTGCCAAACATGAACACTAATATTTCAAGTACAGCTACCGCTACGGATACGTTAACTGCATTCAGTGCATGGAAGCAACCATTTCGAACAACTTCCATTTATATCAACCCAACATTGCGCTTCTCTTTGACTTGCAAGCTTCATGGTACAAACCTCTTTGCATTTCTCATCACATAATTTCATGCCTCTTTCGATTGCAGCTAATGAATATTTGATATAATCGCTTGATTGCACCGACCTTAACATTCCTTAAAACGTATCTGCTTAATCAATAGAATTGACTGATAACTTCGTAACATGGCGATATGACTGATTTCTGGAAAAATTAAAAGCATAGCAGCTCATCAAGTCAACGAAAATATCGCAAATGTTCTCAGTTTATATGTAACAAAAAAAGATAAAAACGACACACATAAATACTCACCTTCAACGTCCATATTTCCCAGCAAAGACATGAGAATGGGAAAACCATCTTTATCTGATAGAAATCCATAGCCACAATATTTTTCCAATATCTGAAAGAATTCATTCGAAACATTAACAAGCCAACCACCTTGAATAAATTTCGAATAAAAAAGTCACATGAATAAATTTTCTTATAAGCCAAGACTTTTGAGTTGAAATCAATCGTAAGAATAAAACTACGAAGGACAAAATCGACAAAATGTTGTCAGAAAACGCAACAGTACTGATGCAAATGATTGGCAAATTTCGCAATCAGTGCGTCAAGAATCAAATCGACGCTGAGCTTTTGAAACGTTGACGGTGATAACTGGTTATTTGCTGATAAAATCAGCATTCGCGAGAAACGAATGTTTTTGTGCATTCATAAATAATAGAATATCGACGCACAATTTTCTATCCCTTTCTTCAACTATGAATCATTCAAAGCAAGCCATCTATACCACTGAGAAATATCGTTGTTATTCTAAAAGTGCAGCACGATGCGCGATTTTAAGTTTATGCTAATTGATTCGATTTCATTTCACAATGAATGCACGTTTCTAAGCGGTATTTGCTGTGTCAATTTTTCGCTCATGCACACCTGTACAGATAAAGCGACATTGGAAAAAACAAACAAATTCATTGGGATGTATTAGTTCATACATACCTCAGGTGCGTTCCATTGCTCGATCTCATCCAAATGCCACGCTTTCCGAAACACAACATGTTTTCTGAGTGCATCAGCCGTTTCATCAAATCGTCCGTCACGGGATCTCAGCCATCTATAATGCTGATGAAACATCACCTCTTTGAAAACCGGTTCTCTCACTGACCACTCAAAATTTGCTTATTTCATTCAAAATGCGTTGCGAATCGAAAATACCAAATTGAATAGGTAGATTCAACAAATCGCTATTTCCATTGCAGCAAAAAAAAACGCTGACAACAATGCACAGCGCTGTAGAGTTGCTATTGTCACTGAGCAGCTTTATTCAGCAAGAGCCATATCCGTCTTCAATAATTTCACCGCGAGTGAGATAAAGTTTTTAGTCCGTTTCAAAATAATGAGTATTTTGCAGGCACTCTATTTTGGTTTTCGAAGAACTATTTACTTACTGATAACGACATGAAGAATCAGACAAGATTCGAAAAACACGAACGGAAGACTGGAAAGAGAATACAATAGTTACCGACCATCTAGTCAGTTGTTTCAACATCCATTTTTGGATACATCGAAATTGATCAGTTGATCATAATTTGTAACATTTCAATATGATATGATGGACAACTACTATGACGAAATCTTCTAACGTTATTGGTTTCTAACTCGCTATTAATCATTATCTCATTAATCAACTTACAATTAGCATAAATTTTAGAGCACTTCCAAAGATTGCTGCTCAATGAGCTGTTATGAATTTGTATAGTATTTCTGAAAATCATTTCCGATATGATAAAGAATAAGAATGCACACATTTTCAATGGTAGCAGCTCAACGATTGCATCACTTCATACTCACACGCAAGAACATTTTCTTGAGAATTGTTCCACCCCAAAACCCTATCCTCACACTGAACTGTTGTCCATCACACAGGTTCCTCTCCAAAAGTCTCCTTGACCTTTTCTCACATCGCACACCGACAGAAACACACACACATATATGCATGCACGCAAGCGCACACACATACAGCAGTTAGCTGGTATGGAGAGCAAGCGTTGTTTTGAAGGACGATGAACGATTAGACAGACTCTCTTCGCGATGGATGGATGCATTTCGAAATGACTATTTGAAAGGGATTCATTTGGAATAGACTGCTTTTTGATTTGTCTTTCAAAGGAAATTTAGCGTTTTCTTTTAAACCAGTAACTTTGGAAGGCAAATAAAGTTTCAGATTGGTTCTACTCAATTAGGTTTTAGGATTTAAGATTATGTTTATTTTGAACTTCTTTAATGGAATTCTTTCTTATTCTGATAGTATTGAATGTTTTTTAAAAAAAAAAAATTGGATGTGAAAAATGCTTACTGTATTTGTTACAATGAAATGGATCAAGCGGAAATTTTTGAGCATTTTGAATAGAATAGCCTTTGAAGATTAAAAGGCTCAAAGTCCACGGTGGATCTTCTTGGGACGAATTTCTGGCTTGTTGATTAATTATTAATGAAAATGTTAGATAAACTCATGACAGAATGTGGATACGGTCATTTGTCGATATTAGTACCCAAAACTGTAATTTGTGGCCGATATCGCTTACTTTATGTATAAGTACTACAACCAGTAATAAAACTTTTTGTAAAGAATTTGAAGGCAAAAGTTTTTCAGATGACGTTGACGAATTTTTCGTCAAAAATTTGAGAAATATTCTATTACTGCAAGTGTATATCATAAATAAAGTTACACTTTGTGGTAACGAAAAGTTGAAATAGAAATGTTTCAATTTCACAGTTAAGAAGAATGAACACTAAAACGAGGTTCATCCCGGAATATTCACAAACAGGCTGGCCATAATTTCGAATCGGGCCTGAATATTTGCAGTTGTGGAAATTGATAGAAAAGAATACGTTGATATGTGGGGCTGCAGTTAATGACTGAATAAAGAAAAGACTGAAATTGCGATAAGATCCGGTACGTTATGATAAGGTGTAAGCTGAAGAATATAAAAGGAAATAAGCTGTTTGCATGATGAGCCTCTTCACTGACCTGGTGATATATCCATCCGTAATGCCCTCCAGAGAAGGCACCACAGTGCGCAGATCGTCAATCGCTCGTTTCTCGGCATCCGAAAGGGGCTGCCGCGTGCGTGTTGTTGTCGATGGCATCACTGAAATTCATTGTCGAAGTGAAACGAATCAGAGAGTTGGTCATGAATGCTACTATACCAAAACAGTGTTCTTCCCCTCTGTTCATCTCTGTATGTTTTGTGATTATTGCATGTTCACGATCATCGATGGTGCCACGCCTCCGTGTAACCCGCCTATAACGAAATGAACGAGCATAATGGTGTTGTATGCACAGTACCCTCAAAATTCAACTCACTCTCACATATTTTGTCACGCATCTGTTATTAAAATCTGATATATCTTAAAAATGAACGGTTCGATCGACAACACCGCAGTTATTGAGCAAATTCTGTATGCCCTTCTTTATGCTACATTCCAGCCATTTTGCTCGCCTTAGATCTGTTATGGGGATCCGAATCCATTTCTGCGTGATGATAATTTCATATGAACTTGCATTCGCCCTTAGGTACGGAATGACTGAGTTTATCCGTGAATCCCAAATTCGCCAAATATTCCTCCTGTTTTACGAATTCATGATATCGGTGAATATTATGAACTGCATCATTCATCATCACCGAACGATTCAAATCTGCACACTTCGAATCGTATCGTATTGCAATTATCGAATTACCTGTAAGGCTTAATATGAGGACATTTGAATAGACTTCGTCTTTGGCACAAATTTTATTTATCGTTTTTCAAATGCAAACGTATCGTAGAGATGAAAATTAAAAACGACTGCACAAAAACATAAACAGTAATAATCACAGCAAGACAACTCGTAGAAAATAATGGTGAACAAATCAGCACAGAGTGTTCTACATCATTCTATTGAATCGCACAATAGCACTGAATTATTGTGATAGTTTGTCAGGACCTCCAAAAAACCACGATAACACTGTTGTCTGAAATCAATCTTGTTCGACCTCAGCAGATTCACTGGAAAACATTTCGATCGATAATATGAGCTGAATATATTGCATTAGGTGATGTCATTCTGTAGTTTTTTTCACTAGCTTTACTAGGAAACATGTTTATGGTGCATAAATAAACCTCATGTATTGTGGGTCTCAAATAAGCATCATAGGTGAGCAGTTGATCGATAGCGTCGCGACACGCGATAGTAGGGATAATATGATCCGGATATTTGTAGTCTCGTAATCGTTGACAATTGGTGAGTTGAACCACATTCATATGATGGTCGAATGGATAGCGAGCTGTAAGAAGTGCATAAGACATTATGCCTATAGCCCTGAAAAGTGAGAACCGAGGTGAGTTGTGATTAAAAGTCTTGATCCAATATGAATCATTTGCTCATTACGTAACATGTTTCAGTGAACAATTCAGAGCACTGCAATCGAACCAGACCCTATTCATCTTATGTTCAAGGCTTTGATTACCTACTTGCCTTATCAGAAAGGTTGCATAATACAAAATAATATTGATTTTCTTCACTGATTGGAACGCTACTAAAAAAAGTAGTCCCGCCAGTCGCTGATTCGCTAAAATAAATATTTTTGTTTTGCTAAAAATGACTCGCTACTATTAGCGCCATTGACGAAAAAGTAGTGAAAACTTCTTGTTGAAAGTGCCGCTAATCAGAAGAAATAGCAATAGTTTACGCTAAAACATTGCTCGGCAAATTTAGCCCGCTGATTGTTACTTTCAAATCTTCCCTCAAAATTTGCAATCACATGGCTGATTCATCAGGAAATAGACCTCACTACGGCAGCAACTTCATTGTACCGTCACGTAAGTCACATAGATTAATGAGCTCATTGTCAGATGGAATGTTAGTGGTGCACTCATAGCAAGTATTTGAGGTGTAATGGACTACGAGTAGGACTGGTTCGAATTCAACACACCACTTTTAATGTTGAAAAAATTAACATCCTTTACAGACGAAAAGAGGCAGGTTAGCGTAATAGTAGCATGTTAAAACGCCAACTAAAGAAAGTAGCGTATGCTTCGCTACTTATGCCGCTAAAAATTGTTGCAGCGCAAGTTATCGTTACACATTCCCGCTACGTGAAAAGAAATAGTGAGCTACCGCAATACCGAAAGAAGTAGCTTCGCTAGTAGCGGAATGGCGAACTAGCGTGATATTGCCCACCACTGCTTTTCTTTACAACCGAATAAAGCAAATAGCTTCGAGGTGCATCAAAATTAAACTAAACACGGCTCATAAACTAACCACACGTCCGCTTTGAATGGTAGATAGGGAAGTTGCAAAAGAATCTCAGGAGCCATGTATGGTCTTGAACCGCAATAGGTCCTTGATGTTTCTGTTTCAGATTTCTGAATGGAAAAAATTTGATTATTATATTTAAATTTACGCACGATTACAGGGCTTATACGGAATAATTAGTAAGATAATGTCATTCAAAGGGAGATGCTGCAACAAATAAAATGGTACTTTGAAGGTTACAGCTCCTGAAATCATAACAACGAATGTTACGTCTACTTCATACAGTAATTCAAGTCAAACTGATTTTAAGTGATAAAATAATGAATATTAAATGGATAAATCGTTCATTCCAAACTGATACAGGTATGTTTTACATAGCCTAGTTCTGATGAGTGATGTCTCTATATCACCTTGAAAACTGTTCTATTCTATTCTTTTGGGTTTAAAATGGCTCTATACAATTCTGTTCTGTGCGTTCCTCGTTTGCGAATTGTTCTATTCTATTCTTTCTAATAGAATAGGAAAGAATAGTTTAACTGGAATAGAGACACCACTAGTTCTGATGTTCACTAGTTTTCTCGGCAAATACAACTATTGCAACAGAAAAGTTGATTGTAGCTCACAATATGATCAAGTATAAATCCGAAATCTGCAACTTTTACTGTGCCATCTTCAAACAGCAATATATTTTCTAGTTTCAAATCGCGATGTGCTATCCATCGTAAATGCATGTACTGTACACCAGTTATTATTTGCCACATCCACGTTTGCACTACATCTTCTATTGCAGGACCGTTGTGCTTGAGGTGCGTGTACTACAAAGTTGTGAAATTTATATAGATGACTCGTTGAAATTATGGTAAGTTTAGTGTGAAAATGCTAAACTTTGTACTGATATAAGCATATTTCGCCTCGCAATTGGTTCAAAATAATTGAATCTAAATGAATTATCAGAAAACAACTAAGATAAATGATCTGGTTCATTCACGCAAACTAAGAAATACCGAGCTTCTGTGACATCTCCACTGCATTTCATCTATTTATACACCGAAATTTGTTGGCTTCTTGTTACGCATCTTCGTTAAATTTACGAAGAAAATTCAGTGTTTTCAGGCGATTCGCAAGTGAAATCACTTACTAAGGTGCCTCTTTCGGCCAATAATGAAACGAAGAACAACTTCTCATCATCTTCAAAGAATTCCTGAAGTTCTAAGATACGGTGATGCTTCAATAATCGCCATACACGAATCTCTCGCGTGATGAATTCATTCTTTATTCGTAACGGCAACTTCTGCTTATCAACTACCTTGATTGCTAACTGCAATAAATCATTTCATTGCTACAAAAACTTCATTTCACACTCTTACTTATCAAATCAATCGATAAAGGAATGGAATGATCAACCAAAAAATTTATCCCATACAAAAACTCGCTTTCTGTCAGATAGAATTATTCCGCAATTTCAAAATTCTGAACGCTTATCCAGTGAATGACAATCATTGAATTGAGTGACTTTAATTGAACCTCCTAGTTCCGACGTATATTCGAGACATGAATTAGTGTGATAAATGGAAATAATTTTTACTTTATTAAGATTAAACGCAATTGAGAGTGACCGAAAATGATCACTGTTTGATTTCCAAAAAGTTAGCATATCAAATTTCCAAAAGCGTTCAAAAATCACGATTTCAGACAAACGGAAGACACTTGCTCCTAGCTCATTCCATCAGTCAGTTATTCTGATCCATTCAACGAAACCTTAACTCGACATGGCTGTTTTTTACCTGTTGACGGCTCCCATGAAGGAACACTTTGAATACTTGTCCAAATCGACCTTTACCAATGAAAGGAACATCAGCTAACTGGTATCCATGTTGACTAATACTTATGGCCAGATCGAAAGCCTTCAGAAAATCCAAGTGATTCTCTCAATTAACCATAAATTCGAATATTAAAAATATGGAAAGAATGCAAATTACTGAGTTGTGCGAATGCAACTGAGACCTGTACCTCCAATTCACTGCTTTCTTGTCGTATTGGAATTGCATCATGAAGTCTTTGAAACGCACGCTCCATTATATCATACTGTCGTGAGCCTGCAGAAACTGTAGCAATACTGGATGATTTCGTATTGGATGTTTCACTTCCTGAGCTAAATACGTCATCCTGAAAGTAATAAAGCAATATTAAGTTTCACAACCTGCGCACATTTCTTGGTCTAAAGATACTTGATGGTGCTTGTATAATAAAAATTTGAATCGAGGATGAAAAAAGAATGGCCGAAATCGAGAATACAAATGGCAAGTCATTGTGTCTAGTGTTCGCACGGGATCTCGGTAGTACCGAATATCAGTATTAGAAAAGCGATACCGATCTTGGGATTCGTGGTGTCGATATTCACGGCATTTCCGGTATTCATACCACAAGTTATTTTAAATTAATTTAGTAGTATATCCATCACGACATGAATCATACCCATTTCTGTTTTTTGTTGTATTTTTTGTTGAATTTGTTGAGCTTTGGTGAGTCGTTTATTAAATAAATTGTTTTCTAAATAATTATGAACACGTTGGACCAAAAAAATGTGTTGAACAAGCCATATCCCAATAGTTCAAAAGCCGCTTTTCAATACCGGTATCGTATCGGTACTGAAAAACGATACTGGTATTAATACCGATCTCAGTATTGAAAAAATGGTCCATATTTTGCAAACACTATTTGTGTCCTCGATTTTTGCAGGTTACACACGTTTTCGATCCTACACAATATTGCTTCTAAAAACTGCTACAGGTAAGCCCGCACTAGACAGAATTTGAAGCTTTCTTCATCATGGGAGTGGATTGAACGAAGCACAAAGAAAATCCCTGATGGACGTTATGGCTAGCTGTAAGAAGATTTTCTAAGATTTTAGAAGATGCAAGACTGATTGTAGTGGGGGAAAATGTTGAGCGAATGGAGAAAGTAATGGAGTCTGTGTCTGGCACGCTCGTTCGGTAAAAGACGGTGTTGAGCACATATTTGAGATGAAATCACAATTTCGAAACGAATATTCTATTTTAAATCACTTAGAATTTGCTGCTGATTTGCCATGGAACAACTGCAAGCTATCTTGAATCAGTTCTAGAACAATGAAGCAAAAATAAACGAACCAAAAGGTTTATTCAGAAAAGCCACCAGTCTTACTTGAATTTACACCAACAACTATTTGCGATACTCCACTTGAAACAATGAAAGAACATGCGAAGAACAATTCAAACAGTTCATTGCAGCTGACATGGCCGCATTTGATGCGGATATGCAAACTTTTTGAAGATACTTTCAAAACTTCATTGCGCATCTTTTCTGTGACACACAATCAAACTCATTCATACTTACAATAATTGTGCTCATACCATATGATTTCAACTCATGTGTATTGAAATGATATTGCTGACACGTTGCAAGTGAGCTGTTTAACAATAAGCTACAAATAACAGGCAACGAAGCAAATTTAGATACATTAAATAATCCAGTGCAATCCTTACTTTCTTGAATACACTGAAATTTTTGCAGGCGATCAAATCAGCGTGTTGTACTGTAAATTGATTTAGTTGTTATACTCAGTTTTTCACAACACTGTCTATATCTCCCACTTGCTGTACACAGACGAAGTTGTGTTTAGAAATTATCCCGTGGTATGTACTGACTGATTTTTAGATTTTTTGACATTCAATTTTTAACCGCACAATCGTTGACGTTCATATAAACTCTATTTTAATCGGGAGGCCCATCTCCAAATTTTTTTGAGCCGATCGCAATTTCGGGCTCTCGACTGTCAAATTTCGCCACCGACTTTTTCTGTCCTCATAAAACATTAATTTGGTAAGCTTTTTTGGTCATTTAGCTATGAATGCAACCACTTTCAGATGTTTATTTATTCAATAAAAGTGCACCAATTCAAAAAATAAACAGACTATCCGAAGAACAAAAATAATATGACAAAATGACCGAAAAGAAATGAAAACGGAACACTCCAAAACACTGATATCTGTCTCAACCTGATACAAACATCAAAAAAAATGAACCAACAATCCAAATTCCGATCAAAAGAGAACGAACGATAAAGCAGAAAGTTAATGGTGATTATCAGCTAGAATAGTTGAAAACATGATAAACAAAGCGCGCATAAGTAATCTGATTCAGTAATGACTCCAAGTTCATCCAATTTAAACGACAAATATCAAGAACTAATCATGCAACAAGACATAAATCTCATCCAAGAGTCATGTGTAAAACAGATGACTGCATTCATGAAATGAACTGAGTGATAAGAGCAAATAACGAACACGACACTGAACAAACATATGGGCAGAACGATTGCTTCGGTAAAGCTACAGGTGAACTGAACAAGAGATCCGAAAAAAACTTCAAAATAAAGCGATCATTCGAGACGAACGACCGAAAGTATGTAAGACCGAGGATCACATCTTGAAAAACCAATATAAAATACAGCAAAATGATGGAAAGTCAATAATGAATGAAACTGGGCAATACGCGAAGGAGAGGGAATCAAAACTAAAAAAAGATGAAGATTCAATCTGTTACAGAATTTAATTGCAAAATCTGTTCAATTACACTACGATAGCTTATCAATCAAATCTAAAACTTTCTGAACAGTCAACCCGAAAAAAATGTTGTCGAAGAATATACCTAACTGAAACGACATCTACCAAATAGAACAACCAACAATCAAACACATCACCTTCATGACACACATAGCCATATCGTAATACAAATATTAAACGCACTCATTTTGAGGGCATCAAGACTGTTGAACTACCCAATCATCAAGTAATAAATTCCTTTGTTCTAGCTAAGTGATAAAAAAAGGGACAGAAATATTTTCACGAAAATATAACTTCACGGTGGTTTGAAGGCGTTTATGGATGAAAGAAAAACGGGATAATTAGGACAATGAAGATAAATGTGGATCAGTGCAAAAGTAGAAGCGAATACAAAAAATTTTCCAAAATGAGAGAATCCAGCTGCTATCTTTCAAACTACAAACAACCGGAAACATGTTATCGTCGTGAATCGCATATCCATCAGCATCCTCTTCAGTTCGGTTTCACGTGTTCTTCAAATTCACGACGTGCTGCTGCAAAACAACGAAAAATTTACATATATTTCGAACGAAATACTTCAACAATAAACATCAATAGTAGAGTCAAAAGTCGAGCAGAATTTTTGTATAATATGATAAAAAGAAAACCATTCTCAATACTTGACAGATAGAATGGTTAAGAACAACTATTAGCTCATAACACTTATCTCTTCTACTGCAACAATTTGTGTAGGCAAATGAAAACGAAAACGGATGCGCGTATGTATCCAGACGACAATGATAGTTCATTGATTAACAAATTGTTCACTGATTTCGAAACCGTAAAAAATAATCTTCGCAGACAGTGAAATAAAATGACGAACCATTAGCTGCATCAGCGACGACGCCAGTGACCTGTCCAATGCGTTTATCAATCGATGATTGATGCTTCAATACGAAAGGTTGCACAAAACGATGGTATATTTTCTGAGCGCCCAGCGTTGTTGGCAAATACAAGTAGAGTAGGAAGAGGCACTGGAATATATATTTATATGGAATATTTCGTTAGCAGTAAAGTGGAAGAAATTAACTGAAAAGAATGCCATCAAAGAGAAAGAAACAAGAGCATTGGGCAATAATCATTCTCCTGGTCAGTCAGTCTCTTGGTTTGTTTTCTACATCTAGAAACGGCTACTGTTTCCATCAATCAATCAAACATAACAAATGATGAGAGAATGCGAATGGTTGAAAAACTGAAGAAAGTTCAATACCTTGAACAGCCAGTAGAATGGCACATACTGAGTGAATGATTGTGAGAAGAACTCAATTACATTAAGCAGTGCAAAAATCACCCAATAAGTAAGCCATTGTGTATCGTCATCTTTGTTAGCCGTTTCAATCGCCTTTAGTCTGGAATAATTCATTACTGATATTATCAGAAGAATTTGATGAGTTTCCACGGTAGCAGCAAAGGTAATGAGTGCATTGTTAATTGTTGGTTACGTATATAACACATTTGTGGTATCAGTAATTCGATTAATTGAAATTGTGAACATCAACGAATCATGTAAATGATTCTGTAGGATTTTTGGATTTCAATGAGATAATTTTTGATATCGACAGATTGACAAAAACAGTGCACAATTGAAGAAAATTAGTATTATTGCAAAATTGCAATCATGCGAAATCAAATTAATCGCTCTTCTCTCACTACGGAATTATTGAATGACACTTCATATCAACGATCAGAACAGTTGGTTATTAATCTAAAAAAATTATTTGCAAAAGCTTTCGCTGGATGAAAAGCCGCTAGTGGTTGTTAATTTACAAATGCGTCAGGTATATATGGACACAAAGCAACACAAGAGCTAACCGTATGAGACCAGAATTCTTATCTGTCACGAGTTGCATTCTGAATATTCAATTCAAAACGGATGAATCGTCGAAATTTTACTGGTGCGATAATTGCGGGATGACTAGCGAGTACAATGTGTTACCAAAAGAAAGGATTGCATTTCACATTCGAAAGTTGATACAGTCATTTTTTTCTTATTTTATATACGACTCCATGCTGAGCATGAGCCATACAAGGAAAATCCAACAACCTTGCAGACATTAAACGCTACAAAGATGTCGCCTAAATTCATTAACGACCAGTAGCTATCGATGAGGCTTGCTGATATAAACGAACGCACTTTAATGAATGCGGCATATCTCAACCTTAGCATTACATTCCCACTCTGCATACTTGTGCAATTAGCACAAACAAGATTTTCAATTTTAATGCAAATTACAAATAAGAATGATAGTATAACCTACGATACATACGCCGGGTATAAGAATCCAATCAAATTACACAGCAATTCTGCGCAACCACCGAAAATGAGATACAATGCTTGAAGCGCTATGAACCCTGAAAATTAACGACAAAATTGGTTAAACATTTATAGCCTTTGAAGCAGTCATAACATCAATGGATCACAGCAAATATGAAAAAACTAGATATCAAAAATAACACGGGAAAGCAGTTGGCAATATGAAAAATCAACCAACCAGCCAATATGTGAAGACGTTTCACACCAGTTTTAACTTCAATTTGCTCCAATACTTTGGTGACAACGTTCTCTTCGTGAAGTTTTTTATCCAGATCATCGATCATCTTCCGGATAGCTGGAGGCATGGACATGTCTTCTTCTACAAACAGGCCAATTGTAATCACAAACCAAATCCATAGGCATTTAGATTATGCAGTCGTCACAATTATACATTTTCATCTCTTGTCAGACAATCAACAGCCATTTTCGTCTCCACTAGCAAAACGTTCACGAACTGCCAGAGACATTGATACATACCCTTGCAATGCACGATCAACCGGTCAAGCTAAGTCGAAACTCATGAAGCACGCAAATGAATTTTCAATATTTCAACAATAACGTTTATTTTCAAATGCCAAAGAGAAAAAGCTATAAAACATGCTCACACTTGCTGCTCAGTTGAGGATTAACATCGCTTACAAAACAACTAAAACTGCACGGTTGACACTTGCTCTGAATCTGTACACTCAGAAAAATCAGCATAAACTTGTACGCAGAAAATTTGCCACCTATCATTGCCTGTTTAAGAGAGATCTGTTTAATAATAGTAATAAGTCTGTCACTACCAACCGTAATAGGCCAACACTAGAAAGATTACACCTTATTGATTATTACCTCTAGTCTACCAGTAAAATATTCAACCCATCACCCCTCCCTCCATCTCTTCCACTGATGTGCATGAACCGATGGTATGTCTGGCATCTATGCAGATTCCGTAGCACAGTTGCATTGTGACGCTCTCCATAAGCGATGTTGCTGACGACAATACGTGGCCGATACAATGATAATATTTGTTCTGCTTTCAACCATTATGAAACAATGCATTGACAGAATAATAAAATCGATGCCAATTTGCACTCCCATAAAAGATTTTTAAAAATACATGCAATTAAATAGACTGCTATATTTGTGGATGAAATCTGCTGATCGCTATGGATTTGTTCGGTTACAATAATTGGGATCGTCATGTGTTATTGATTTGGAAATACTAATGGTTAATATCAGGGAGAGATCACTTTCAGTAGTTACTTCTAATACATGTGTTGATTCGATCAATCGACGTATATTTCTGGGCTTCTTTCGAGCACCTGTCCCTAAAAATCACTAGGCTTATGGGAAAGTAGCCCTAAACCTCTATGGTCACCAAATCAACAATCAAGATTTGAATTTCTTGAAGAGAGACACGTTCCTATACTGTTACCGTTAGCTGTATGAACACAGAATGCCGAGAAAGGAAGAGTATGGTATAGGATAAAAGAGAAGCATGAACTTGTAATGAGATATAATTACAGACTAAATAAAAATAAATCGATGGATAAGAATATCTACAAAGTTATTTTTCACAATGATTCTAAGTAGTTCACAAGAAAAAATGTAATTTCAAATTAGTTTCTTACGAATGAACAGTTCGAAAATACTTGCTACCACACAACTCAAAATATTTGAAGAAGAGTGTGAGAACTAGGTGAAGAACTGCTTAACGAGGGGACTCTAAGAAATGTCTAATAGTTTTAGATTATGTACTGCTGATTGCCGCACCTGAGTATGTAAACACCTTCAATTGAACAACTACTTGATCCCATAATGCTGTTGATGACCCCACTGAACACAGATAAACATTCCTTAAACGTTTCAAGTTTATTCACTGACAACGGGCTTTGCACCAACTTCAGCGTAAGAAATAGGCTTTTCTGGGATCTATTCGACAATCATGATAAAGTCAACTGTTCTTACTCGAACATTATCGTAACAATGAGCTGAACATAACACTTCCAGAATATGGGAGTTCATGACGCAGTTCCTCTGCTGAATCGTGGATCAAATGACTGGGGGTGATGATGATCTTCTACTGATTAGAAATGATTAGTGTTAGACACCATCGGAGGAAAATTAGATGAACGGACTTGAATCAGTATATGAACAGTTCAAATCTATTGACTATAACCAGAGGTACTTTTCAAAAGACACAATTTTTCACCAGAACGCGTTATACGTCGTATTCTTGGATCGCTACAGTACGAAACTTGTCAAGTGTACATTCAAAACGATACACGACTACGTGTGCGCTGTCTTAAGTTCACTTTGAAAATAATATTTTCCTTTCCACTCTGAGAAAATTTACGAATTCCTTCAGCAAATCAGATGATGAAGAATAATTCAGCTGAGGAAGGAAAGAAGGAAACAAAACAGATCAACAAACTCCTATCTCATCAATCAACTGACTGCTAAATGTTTACAATTTTGGATTACGCTTCAAAATAACGACTCAATCAATTGTTCATCGATAAATGAACATAAACTAGAGTGAAAAGATAATCAATAATTCAAACAACTAAAAAATGGAAATTTGGAAAAAGACAGACACTTTGACATTCAAAAAGTATAACGAATAATGTATGAAATGGATGCCAATAGTTGATTCAGTCGAAAATTAGTCCGATACGCAGTTGATGAATGCTGTCGCTCGCTGATGCTGCACGCAGTATAAGAGCATGAGTATACTACACAACAGCATAATAATCAAACAACATCAACAGCTGAGCGACTACTGAATTGCTTTAGCTTCAACAAGCAAATCATCCGTATGCTCGTGATCTTCGACTATACGAGCATCAGCATTAGAGGTATTGTTGTCTGGATTGCAGACTCAAACAACCCATTACACAGATTCATTATGCTATCTCAAAACAAGCTTGAAGTGAGCTTGCCATGATGTGCATGTGATGTTGAATGAAAAAATCTCTCTTTCAGTCCAACTCTATACATTCAACACATCTCTTTAACACGCTTTCACCAGAAGCGTTGACTGCACTCAGCTGATCACAACTAGGGCTTGCAAAATCCCGACGATTTTTCAATCCCGGGATCGGGATTTAATCCCGGGGTCGATTTAATCCCGGTTCAAAAGTTTTTCGATCCCGGGATTATCCCGGAATCGAAAAACTTCTGAAATATCGATGTGTGACTTGTTTAAACACATTACCAATATGTTCATAATCAATCAGAAAGGAGTTAATTCAACAAATTATTGAACAAATGCAAGAAAAGAAATTATTCAAATTCAAATCAGTATTTCATATAATGATACCAATGGTCATGCCGCAAGGCATACTGCATATTCTATGCTAAGGCATCTTGTCATCTCGGGTCTAAGCTAATAACAGTACACTTGAATGTGAATATGAAGTTCTTGATTCTCAAACACTTATTTGCAATGCTCCAAGTCCATTCTCTGGCATTGTTAACATCAGATGAATTCTGGCATTTCAGAAATTTCGATTTTTTCTAAAGAAATGCATCGCATAAATTGAGTCGTTTGAATTTTGAAAGAATTAAAAGTTCAGAGTTTATCTAAAAAGTAAGCTGCATCTCGGGATCCTGTGCAAACCCAAAAATACATCCGCAATGTATTTTCATCGAACCATCGAGCAGTTACGTACTTACTATTAATAAGTTCGATCAGAAATCATGGAAACGTGCTTGTAATATCAAGCATTTGAATTAATGCTTAAGATCCATTTGAATGGAACAATTTCGCTCACTTCAACAATGAATTCTCATTATGAGTGATCTCAGTGAGAATTTATGTACATTTGGATAGAACGAAAATGGTAGATGGAATATTGAAGCCAAACAAATCGCGTGGAAAGAAACAACTTAAAATTTTGTTGCTCTTGATTCTCACTAAAAAATGTGATTATCTCCGTGAGTCTACATAGAAATGCATGCAGATGAGCGTGACATAAACCAATGAAGAGCAGAATAATCAGTTGAATGTTCAATGAAATGTTACGTAAAAGTTCATCAATGCCATTAGTCTGACGTGCATCTGTTTCCCTGACCATTCATCAATGATGAGTGGCAAACAACAAAGATGACTGCATATGAATGAGCTGGGAATGAGTATAGCTTGCTTCAATATGGGCAAATTATCAAAATTCATACAAATTGACCTGCTTCATCAAATCCCGAGATCCCAGGATTTTTGAAAAGTTAAATCCCGAGATCAAGATCGAAATTGAAATCCCGAGATCCCGGAATCCCGTGCAAACCCTAATCACAACTCCTCTTGATGCTGCTGCCAGTGAAGATAATGTAGCTAACAGGAAAGTGCATAGCTGATCGCAATGCTATTGTGGAAAGGTAGAAGTTGGGTGGATATAGATAAGTAAGCGGATGAATAGATATAGTTTATGGCACTCTTCTAATTTAACTGTCCCCTGTCGCACTTTGAGCAAAAAAAAGGCCTAGTTTACGCATTAGGATACTCTCAATAACCTCTCGGACGATTGGGTTTGTTTGTAAATTTCGAAGCATAACAGGTAAACACAACAAAATAGCAGAACCCAAATCCCACACATACAATCAATCAACTGAACCATTTCATTCAAGGTCGAGTTTTCTTTTGATTTTATAAGAAGCAATCTCAGAGGATAATTTCATGAGACAGTGGCATAGAAATGATACTAGTGATTGTATCCGATCGATGGTCGATCTGAAAAATCCGAAAGTTTTAGTCGGAATTCCGACATTCAGATTCCGACCAAACAATGTTGGCAGTCGGTCGGAATGCCGACTGTTCGCAGTGTTGAGATGTGAATTCCGACCGACTGAAATTTCGTTCGGATGCCACCACTAAATAACGCGTTCATGCGAATCACTAGCCAATATATTGTCACCAATTTTACAGCTTAAGTGAATGGATTTCGAACAGTGGCGTGTTATAATTGCGGTTAAGTTTCGATTCCCAGCAACTTCATCCTCAACACTATTAGTAAGCAATAATGATCGACAACATTCGATGCACAGAATTTTAGGAATACTAAGTGAAGTTTTTCTTGATCTGTCAAAAATTGATAACGATTAAATCAGAAAACAGTGCTGTTCGTTGCGGAGAAGGATTTTTGCACATGCTATACACTTGCATATCGACACCATGCAAAATTGTTGTGAAATAACGAGCTACTCAAAGCTTACGGCTGCAGGTTTGAGGCAATGATCAAAACACAGGCAAGTGAGCTTTTGATATTCCATGTTGTGTTTACCAGAGCTAATGTTAGAAAAATAATTAACACTTAAAGCAGTCGATCAATGAATGCGTTTGTCTTTTTTCAAAGGCGGTTTTTGACGATGAAAAAAAGAGTGGACTGACAAGATGGTGATCATACCCGAGATTCGGCTGAACAAAAGTGAATTAATTGCTTGCTGGCTGAAACCAATTATAAATGATGCGACGCTACTCACAACTGCAGTATATAACAAGAACATAGCCAGTGAACTCAAAAGTATTGGCTGTCGTGATGTACAGCTGAAATACTTCATTGTACTACTGCAAATAATTGCGATGGAAACGAGCTGATCAAACAAATTTTTATTTTGTTTCAATCATTGATGTGATCATTTTTAGAAATTGTGAATTTGAAATTATGCACGTACTGATGAATAATTCTAATGAAATCGTTTTTTAACGTCAAAATTTAAGGTTGGCATTAGAAATGTCATTTTCGTCTAGGGCCAGGGTTTTTCGACCAGACATGCGAGACACGGTTTCATTCTTTATACATGAAAATAGGCGAGGACGAAGTTCAACGCCTAAATGGGTGTAAATTAGGCAATACTTAAAAAACAATTCTTTCGGTTGCGTTTCGTTCTTAAACAAATTATTGTTGTAGGGGGTACAAAGGCACCTTCGAATTTTCTACGGGGTGTGGTGGTGGTGGGGGGGGAGGGGCAAAAAAGGTTGAGAATCACTGGTCTAGGCGTTCGTATATTGCTCATAACGACAACTGCAACAATCCATTCACTTTCGCAATGAACTTACAATTGAATTAGCAAATAACAAGAGATCCATCCGGTAACATAAGAAGCACGTAATTACCGCCATTATCACAATCATTTCAATACAAGCTGTATGCATCAAATCAGTACTGTATTACAATATCTACTGAATAAATGCAGTCATACACTCATGAGCATGCGTATTTGTATATGTTCACATTCTCGTTTCAATCGATCCGATCAATTATGTACTTTATTTTGCGAGGTCAACAAGAAAAAATCAGCCAAATGAAATGGAAGGAAAATCATGCGAAGGGATACAATAATCTGAAGAAGCAAAAATTATCGCATCTTCATAACTAACAATCTCTTTAACTAAGACTTTTTCCAGACAACCGTCACGTCACATAAGATGGGAAACCAGGATTTCATCGATTATTTCGAAAATTTAACAATACAAATCACCTCCGGGAACAAAAATAGACGGAAAAATAATTTGTGATAAACCCTCACGAACCATAACATCAATAAGAAGACAGCGCTTTATTCTAAGCACACTGTTTTAGGATTCAAAAATACAAGTTGCATAGACAGTTGAGATGAAAATGAGCAATAAATAACCACAAAAAATCATATTTCAATAATCTTCTTATGCTAAATTGTTCAACAACGAATGTACAACTCACTAGCAAAGATGGAGAATTTCAGGTTTCCTCGCAGTACATTTATTTCGATCTATGTTTGAGACGAAAACATGCTTACAATTTCAAAAAAAAACTTTAAAAGGTATCACACTCGTATTCAAATAGTAAAAAGCGAAAAACGTTTTAGTTTATGCATGAAAAGTGAACGCATACAAAATAGCGAATTTTAAAAGTAACTCGAAAATTATACGGCCGAATCGACCATATCCATATCACAGTGGCACAAAACCATTATCCATCCAACCGTCTTGCGATGATCGTTTCGAACATTCACAACACACCTGTCATAAAATTTTTGAGTGTGTTAAAATAATTTCAATTCTAATGAAATATTTCTAATGCGAAATGTGTCCGTCAATTCCAAATGAATATTCTTTACCGAAATAGATTTCATAAGACATCAAGCATGTGCGGAAATCAAACTTCAACTTGACTTCTGCTTCCAGAAACACCAAAATTTCCAGTCAAAATATTCTTTCACTTTTTCTCGTATTTTCACGACATTCTTCTGCAGACAAACAATTCCCTTGTAGTGAACGATGTGCGTTAATCCGTTTCAGAATGAAGAAGTGAATTCTGCGAAAGACGACAACATGTTCAATGATAACAATAATGAGGATAATAGCTAAAAATGAGAAAAAATTACGTTACTTTCTCAGTCATCAATTCAGTATTTCCATAAAATCGAGCAGACTGCATATCCTACTGCAGAGCATCAAACAAAATTTTCGATAAGGCAATGAAACCAACTAAGATGAAACAAAAAGAAGTTTTCACATGCCTGCCAGTTCAGCGCCACACTATACACTATGTTCATTCTATGATTCCTGCTACCTCTATCGATCAATTCAGAAAATCGTTGATTCAGAATGTATGATATAAAGAGAAATCTGCATTTTCCTAGCATAAATTTCACTGAATATTCATCCGAACTACACAAAGTTCGAATTCAGATGTTATAATGTTCGATGACAGAATGGTATTTGGTTATGAACTAGAATACCTCAAGAACGTTACATCCAAATATAACACAACAGCAATTTCAGTTCGACATATCAATTGTCAGAACAACACATACGCAACATAATCATAAGTATCACCACTGACATCATCATGATGCTGCTAAATGAAGTAATTCCTCCATATCGGTTACAAGTGCAATTTGGTCACATGCTACTTGACTGGAATCAGCAACTGATGTAATCAGAAGTATTCTGGTTTGCTTCAGAAGGCTTTCAATCAAATCTGATGTCGGCTTCGAGCTGCTGATCGTACTGCAGTCAATGCTGTTTGTTGTTTCACTATTCAGACACAGCGATAATCTGCAATTATTTTATAGAATGTTTCGCGTTCAGCTCAACAAATGAATTTTCGAGCCGTTTCGTTATCGAAACTGAAATAATTAAGAACAACGCATCAACAAAATATTATTTATTACGAGTTTCATTTGGAAGTAATGAAAAAAATCGAATAGTAAAACCTGTTTGTGAGCAATGAAAGTCGCTGAGCAGTTTCAAGTACGGATGGGTTCAACTGGACATACGTTCTAAAATATGCAATCGCTAGACCGAATAACGCATTCGCTAACTTGGCTCGCTCTTCAACTACGCAAATCAGCTTCTCTGCATCCGTTAATCGCTGTTCAGAGCAAAGCTTAACAATCTCCTGAAATTGAATAAGTTTCATCTTGATCACATTTTAAATTGCACTTCCTCAGAAAATAACTAGAATGAATCAATTCAAGCACATGGTCTATTCCTTCATAATTGACCGATTAATGTACGGATGGATGAAAAACGTGAAAAAAAAAGCTGATTGAAACAGAATTAAATGCATTACAAAGCCAAATATTCTGATACGAAAACGGTTCAAGCGGCTTTTCAAATGTCTCATTATTGTTGTCAGATAACTGGAGAAAAAAAAGTAATATTGAAAATAAGATTGCCCAACGAAGTAATGATAACATACACAAATTCTCAGAGCGTCACGATCCAACTGCCAGTCGCTAGCGAGTGTCTCAATCAGATTCCACTGATATTTTTGCTTCAATGAATCGATCATTTGTTCATTCTCAACCATTTTTGCAACACACTTTTCGAGGTATGATTGCCGATTGTGCTGAATTGTTGCAGGAACATCTGCGATTGGAATTAAAGGATGCGTGTGGAATGGTACAAAGAACGCTTTTAAACCAATCTCATCGAATAATGCGCTTAGTTTCAGACGAATATCCTCGTCACAAACCGATAACTGCAATCATTATGAACACAATAAAATAACATTGATACTTCTGAGCAGCATAAAAATATACAACATTATTCAACAATTCAAAAACAATCAACGCTGATACGTACCTGTAGCTCGATGACAGTCAACAAATGAATATGATGCAAGACCAAATGATAATTGACAGCTTTTTGTCGCGATGCCATGTCACTTAATGGTTCTCTGAAATGACCACAAACATAAGACGACTGTTTCAGCAGAGAGTACTGCGAAAACAAAAAAAGACAAAAACGAATGAACTTTTGAAACTTAGAAAGCAACCGACTTATTGGTGTCAGATTGTCGTTCTGGTGTCATCTGCGATAGGGCAGCCACAAAATCTTCATAACTAGTATGACAGCTTACGTAACGATCCAAATCCCGCACTGCATTACAGAGTAACGTTAACACTCTTCTGCATTCACTTATGAACAGCACCTAAAAGAAATCACAAATATTGCCGTTCAATAATAAATATATCCACACAGCTGAAACTGCCAATTCCCTCAGTTCCAGCATACATTCAGTCGTCATCCCAAACGCTTATTAGCAATCAATTAGTACTACGTTCAAAAATGCATTAATTCTCTTTTCCTCCCAATTTCTGTTGGTTTCACGTAAACTACAAATGAACAGAGTTACAGTTCGCCCAAATGAATCATCAGCTATTTGGACGAAATATTATGTGATCAACTTCATGATCGGATCTGATTTTATTGACATCTGTCACTGAAGCGAGAATCAAGATACAGAAATTGCGTAAATAATTGAATGAAACCAACCAACTGATTATCTGAAATACCAATTTGCTTCTTTAAAAGACGTTCCCGTGGAAAGCGACCTGTTTTACTGAGCAAACTAAACGTATCCATCGCCGGCTTACTCAAGAAATTCTGCCATAACAGCAAACATATTCCATGTTGAAGAGAAGGCGACTCGTTTAATAGCTTTAAATACCTAAGGGCATTCTGAAAAAAAAAACCGTTAATTCGATTAGTAACCATACATATATAAAGAACGAAATGAAGAAATTTTTAAAAATGTAATAAAAATGGCAAGAAACCTCAAATACGATGGCATTCGTTTCTTTCTCCTTGAACCACGCACTCATGCATTCCCATGCACAATCACACATCACCAAGTTTGTTTTCAGGCTCATTGGTAGCAATGATTTTAATTCAGCAACTGTTGCAAACCACTTCCCACGGTCGTGACATGTCGTTGCATCAACATCTTCAGGATTGCTCTGGCTTGAATCTAAGGCTGTATACAAATCCTCTGGAGATATTTTTTGCAATGCAGCCCATACAGCAACCTAAAGTGAATACGGATACAGAAACAACAAACTGAGGAACATTTGTATCTTCATGAATAAAAGAATGCTAGTTTGAACGAGCTGGTTAAAAATGTTTATCAATCAAAGAAAAACCATAATAAATCTGAACTCGTATAGAATTAGCGATTATGGATTATATGCAATAAAACAGTGTCATGGAATAGCCGAGTAAAACCTGCTCTCTGTAATAGGCACAACCACCGTTCAACAAATTGCTGATAGATAATGGCTGACAACTGGGTAGCGTTTGCATAAGAGCCATGCATTGCAGATGTCTCAGCATTAAATCCCACATCTCAACGCCCAATTCAACTTTATCCCATTCTTCTGATCTATTTTCTGGCGTATCACCTTCACATTCTTCGCAGTCCTAGAATGGAACATTCAACAACAATGCAACTACGTTAATCATATCACCCAAAATTACGACACGACTTGACACGGTACGAACGAGTCAAAATCATTACTTTGTGTTTTCATTTTCCATGATGAAGTAATATGCAAACATCGACTATAAATCTTTTTTCCTGCTAACTTAATATCGCTGAAACAGAAATGTTTGATCGCTGTGATCACACATTATTCGAATATAATCGATAACGAAATATCAATCACCATGCAAAGATCGTCGCCACATTTATCGTTCATCGCAATAGCACGCATAATAAGGCACAATGAGAGTGCTTCCGCAATATGAGTGCTGAAAATGAATTTTTGATAATAACATTGTTCGATTCACATCAAATTGATTTTCATACACGGTACTTGAAATGAAATTTAAGTCTTCACAACGGGACCCCGTTAAAAATACTCGAAAAGACAAACAAATAAACATAATATCATAATCATATCATAATATAATAATAATGAAAATAATAATAATAACAATATAATACAATAATGCCAAAAATAATTCTAATACTAATAATTCTAATACTACTACTACTAATAATAATAACCTGTCGATAATTTTTTGTTTAGCCATTTGAAGGGCAATTTGCGAATCAGGACATAACGCGACAATTTGTTTGCAAATGAAGAATACTCGAGGTAGGTAGTAAATTGGTGTGTTTTGCGGCAAGTTCAACCAATAAATACAGAACAATTCGAGTAGATTGATCTAGTAGTGAAAATTTAAAAATGAATTATTATTTGCTATTTACCGTCCATTTTTTGAATTCATAATTTCTTATCGGAATACATATATCGATAACTGAATCAGGATAACAGTCATGAACGATAAAGACGCAAACATAATAGCAACGTAATAATGTGTAAGGTCATAAATCAGTTTAACTCGAAATTGTATTACCTCCGATATACCAATGAGAATACGAATATGTGCTAAAAAATGCGACATTTTGCACCGACCTGTAAGCACAGATGAAAATATGAATTCTCCGAGTTGAGGAGTAACTTTTTGCATTTGTATATCATTCCTGGAACAGAAAATAATTGGGGAGAGATTATAAATGAACAAAAGGACGCAATCGATATGAGTGTAACAAAGAACGAAAACTCGAAAGTTGAAAAGATCTGACATGATGAACGAATTTGGGATGTTTAATTCATGGAATCGCTTATTTGTTTTCACGAACTAGACTAAAAGGTGAAGAATTCGTTTGAAAAACGATTGCCCAAAAACACAGATAACTTTCAAAGCTGACTTGTTCATTCAACCAAAGGAGAAATAATTGGAAATAGCTTCTTCAGAGAGATCATAAAGGTTGCACTGCTAAACAGACATCGCAAATAAGAGTTAAAAACCTAAGTAATATTAAAAATATAAATCAGATAAGTATGCAGGTAGACAGATACTCGTATCAAGTTGTAACTGTTGACTGAATCAACAAATAACTGAATAAGTGACGTTATCCTTATCAAATGAGGCATAAAATGATACCAATCCTCCGGTTGATCTGTTGTTGTTTTGCACGTTGGCAGTTGACAAGAAATGATGAAATGTGCTAAGAAATCAAATATATTCAACGCTTCTTCTTGAATCGTCTCATCATGTCTATATTCCAGACAACAACTGCAATTTACAACTAACATTATCAACTGCGTCATATCATCACCATCAAAACATCTAAAGCTTCAAAAAGAATGAAACAATAGAAAGCACCTAAATCATGAGAACTAAAGTCATGAGGATAATAACAATAACGACAACAACAATAAAGAATATCAATCAACTTACTCACTGATACGTTTCATGCAAAGCTTCAAATCAGTTTCATTAAGATGAAATCTCTTATGTAATTCAGTGCAGTCGTCATGTTCCTCTCCAAAATCATCACATTTCGTTCGATTTGGTGAGTGCTTGTTCAGTTCGCTCAAATACGCAAACACATCAAAAAGTTGTAATATTTTCGCGATACGCATCAACAACGTTCGACCTGGCGTTGAACCTTTCTGCAGAACGTACTACATCATGTTCCATTCAACAGTTGACTTCTTTGCATTATGCAATCAACAAACGAACGCACACATAATGCCATCGCAAACCTTTCATAACTTTGAATCCATTTAATGCCATGCACAAGTCATCAAATGAATAATTTTCAACGTTATCCTCATCATTCGTTATATAAGAGCGATAATAATTGGGCTTACTTATAACCGTTACGATATTGACAATAACAACAGTAATTAAATGAAAATCAATACCAATTTTGGCTGTGAATCGATGAATTCGCGGATAGCGTTCGTCATCAACGCTAATTGTTTAACTTCAATGTGACGACGTTCATGTAACAACAACAAATCAAGCGCTCCATTTAGTGCAATTGTCGTCTTCAAAGAACGCATTGATTTCAACCACGCATTCACCTCATCCTCATCTGGTTTCGCGCTCAACTGCCGCATCTTTAGAAACAATCATTATTTTACAAAATGGTTATCAGACAAAACCTCATCACTTCAGAGACGCCACTAATTTCAGGGCAACAGTTATTGCATTAAAACGCTGTCTACTAGTTATTTCCATGTAAGCGATGGAAAAAAATCATACTTCTGAAGAAAAAGAAATCAATATGGTAGGAACACTTGAACTATTGCCCTCAGTGATACGAACTTTGGAACATCTATCAACCAAACAAGATATGCAAATTAACCTCTCGTAAGATATTCTCATCATGAACAGTTACCATGCTTTCGTCCCACAGAGCCATACGGAAACGTGCATTAATTGACTGCAATTGTAGTATCGATGAACAAAGTGTTTCGTAGTTAAGAAAACAACAACAGAATAGAGTACAACGAACCCAGCGATTTTTTTATAATACCAGCTTTCTTTGGCTTTTCACTATATCGAATATCATCAGCCAGTTCCACAAAAATACTTACGAGTCAACTCACTCTCAGACTAAATTGTTCGTAACAGCACGACAAAAATAATGTACATTATTGCTGAAAAACTGACCCGACAATATCTATCAGCAATCATGAATAAATATCATTGTTCGAAACTATCAAATGCAACGGCTCAAACAGATCGATTCCAAAGAGCTAGTCTTATGTACAGCCTCCGAAAAACTCGATAGCAAATTTCTCCGGAATTTCTTGCAACAGACTTTATAAAATAGGCAGATACATTTGAGATAAGATTGCTTATCGCATAGTAGGTAAAACAAGAAGAACGAACGTATATGATTCCAGCTGGAGTGATGAAGAAGGCATTCGATGTGTTTGATGAAGTGCTTTGTCCACCTAGAAGTTGCTCGTTTAATCGTGGCACTCCCAATAATCGGCCGCGTCGATCAACATTCATCGCATAAACACGACGTCCATTCTGAATTTCATCACTTACTTCCCGCATTCAGACGTAAAATTTGTTATCAATCCAAAATTAACAACTGGCCAAGTACACTTAATGACTACAATAACATTACCTGCATTGACCAAATTTCCAGAAGACCTCGTCTAGGGGCGAAGATAACAAGAAACAAAGTCGTAGCGGATTGAGTACGGTTGTCAGAAAACCTTTGAGTGTCATTTGGGTGAAGATTAGATGTGGATTCGATCCAAGCACAACGAGCATCACGATATCCTTTCCACATACGAACCATTCGTCGTGTTGATGCCTGACAATAAATTAGCAAATTCAATCTATCAACAAAGACGTCTCTGAATAATCAACTACACACATAACACTTGCTACAATACCATTCAATCGTTCACAAATAGACTCACGTCAACAAGGACAACTCTCGCAACAGAGTCAGTTATGGCGAACAGGTTGAATTCAGCAGATGATACAAAGATACGTTCACCATCTCGTTGTCCATCTATCAACAGTGATCGAACTGCTAAGCTCACACTGCTCCTGTTGGCTGGAATCGGAGCCGTTGGTATACGATCCTTCCTTGAAACCCCAATACCTAAATAAGAGCGAATGCCCCATGACGGGAACGAAGATGCTACTGTGGACCCTATCTGAAATTTTCAGCTGATAATTCCAACGCTTGCAAATGAGGCATAAATACATTGCAGCAAAAAACAACAATTTACTTTATCCTGACCACGATAAACGTTTCTTGGACAAAAAAGCTAGTGTAAAGAAGAAATAAATACTGAAATAGGAAAAAACATGCAATTATCAACAATCAACTTTAACATTCCATACGGCTGGATTCAACTTCAATAAAACAATATTACTGAAGAGATTTAAACTGAATGAGAAGTAATAAAAAAGCGAAAATACAGTCAAAAACGACATCGAACTATTTACTGACCTGTGATCCGATATTGTAAATAGTATCGGTAATTGCGTTTGCTGATGAGCCACCTTCTTGATTCCAACCGAACGTTACAAATGGATCTTGACCAGCAAACAAATATGTTGAATAAACTGGTAGCGCACTGCGCTCACACACTGCCTTCAATAAAAAACCAAATTCAGACATTAATATACAATAAATTAATTCTCCAAATGAATTCATGACTGCATATTCGAGATGAATTAACCCCAGTCAGACCAAAAGAAATGAAACAATCTACACGATACCATTCCGCTTGTGTGTCTAGTACGAAAATTTTTATTTTTGGAAATTACTTTAGGGCAAACAATTTGATTTTCATGGGTCACGTGCAGTTATTTCTCATGGGGTCAAACTAAAGCAATCAATCAACTATACAATAAGCATAGCTCTGATTTTGCAAAAAAAATCAATAATGAAACCAAGGTCTACAACACTAACGAGTTAAACAAATTAAAACTTTTTCTGAATAAA
Organism: Anisakis pegreffii; assembly: GCA_035041965.1. Lineage (NCBI taxonomy): Eukaryota > Metazoa > Nematoda > Chromadorea > Rhabditida > Anisakidae > Anisakis > Anisakis pegreffii. The sequence continues at coordinate 10,517 of JAPYMA010000862.1, read as the reverse complement.
CTGAAACTAACTTTAAAGCCCGCGGATGATACCGATGCACTAGCATAAAGATCGAACCATGCAGGCTTCAGAGGACCAACAACTGCAAAATCAGACACCGTTCCTTGGTGGAGGCCATCCAATTTCAGCTTCTCAAAATTGATAGGAACATTCGCTGCTATCTTATTTAAGTCACATTCACCACGAGCAACCTGCAACAATTATACATAAGTTGGTATCACAATCATTAGTTTGCATCCAACTGCATGCAAATCAAACATGGACAACATATTTCACCAGTTAAAAACAACAACTACAGCCTTAAGTTTCGTCAATAAAGAAATAAACAAAGAACAATACGAAATTATTCAACGATAAAAGTAACTTCAATTAATTAGATATCGAAATTCGACCTGACTTTTAGACGCTTTCAGCGCAACAAACAATGATAATCCTTCGATCACCGTAATTCGTTTATCAGCCAATATTGTCAATTCTTGATTACCCGCCTTGATGGATCGACCGAGTCGGATCGCATCAATCGGCCTTTAACGTCCGTTTCAATAAGACGGGCATTTCTTTGTTCAACAAAAGCCGCAAAATTCAATCTGTTCGAAATGCTACACAAAACACTCCATAAAAAGATTTAAACTTAGGATTGAAGCATTAATTCTTCATTATATTCAACTACCATTCCACCAATTCGCAAGTTACAAAAGTGAGTAGGAACTACACTCATTTTCAACATGATGCAACCTGCACAACGAGCTCATATAATTGAATACATTATGAGAATCAATATCAAAAATATTGTAATGCGTCATAATGATGCGTCCATCGATCAAAATTTTCACTCACTTATAAGAAATATGCTCTGATCGAAGTAACACTCCATGCTCAGTGAAGAACCGCACATGCCCGGTACTTAAACCGATCGCTATTGCCACCCAATCGTATGCCGATGTCTCGGTTCTTCGATTGCTACACCCCATTGGGAGAAGACAAATACATCGTATATGTACCTGAATATACCATGAGTGTAAACATGAGCCAGAAAATTCTGAGCGTCTATAAGTAAATTACTTATTCATGAATAATTCGAAGGAATATTCGTAATTCGCAATATGAAAAATGACTGGAAAAAAACTTAAAAAGTCACAGAAAATCATCGCAGAGTATAAATATTGACTGACATTTAAGATGAATGCAAATCAACAAAAAGACATACAGAAATATCAGTGAAATGATCTGCTGCTGAAAACTGCGCAATAATTTTGTAGTCACCCTCATCAGCGATATTTCGTTCCAAAACGATGACCCTCTGTACGAGTGCCACAGCGATGAACTCAGCATTGCCTAAAACAAACGCCGAGTATCTGAATCAACTAACGTAAAGTGATGAAGATTCGTTTCCCAAATGCAACGAAGGGTTGACTCGAGGAAAAATATGCACCAAGCTCAACGCATTAAGAAAACTCAACAGTACAGATTATCAGTCTTTTATGGTCAATCGTTTCAAAACACGAAGAATTGCAATTTATTTTTCGACTGAGATCCCGACAACCAAAGGATACTGAAAGAATCAAATGAACTTAAAAAATTTCAAACGATAAACAGGTGAACGGGTCGTCATTGGAATGACTTCATTCATCATCTGGAGACGAGATTCACTTTCAGCCTGATTTATCGGAATAACATGGATAACATTTTAACATAATTCGTTGAACAGACGCAGATTTGCAACTACTTACCTGCGATTGCAATAAGTGCATTCTGAAGCCACTTCGCTGTTTTTTTATACTCCATGCTATTTCTTCTCTCCAATGAACTACGAAAATCGGCTTTATTGGGGATGGTATCCTTAAAGTCACAGAAAGTTTAAAACGAGAACTTCGAGGAGGAGATATCGGTTAGAGAACTTATGAATGATGAGAAATGAATCATGCAAATAATCATGAATCAAACAGAGAAGCAAATAGCAAATAGTCAAATCATGCAAATGAATCAAAAGCATGCAAACAGAAATCATGAATCTACCTGTACACTGAAATCGGTCCATTCAAAGACACCCGCACATCGTTCAGCATCAGTTAGCGAGTTTTCATTCTCAGCATCATCCTCAGATGCTTCTTCAACAGAAAGTTAATCAATGGTGGAAACTTCAATGGTATATATTTGTACAATTACATTACATTTTTACGACTACTCTAAAACCTTGATTCTGCATCATTTGAAAAGTACAGTACCAGTACTGAGGGGGTCATAAAGTGCAAATGATGTGAACTGAATTTCGGGTCTTTGGAAAATTGGGACCTTGAAAAAATATCACAGCTAAATGAACTAACCATTGGAATTCGGAATCGATGAGCTTGCTTCAGAAAGCAAAAAACTTTGAATTGTATCTAGCTGTTCGCTCGTTAGATGACCAATTTCACGCAATTGACGTGACATACCTCACCAAATTTATTTGAACTGTTCGATAAAACTGCATTAACATTCACCTTCTCGAATGAACATTTACGTTTTCCTATTGAATGCAATGAATTACGAACGATTTTCTGAAAATGCAATCGACCCGTTGTTTTATTCCTGATCTCTTACGCGATTCGAAACATCTGATTTCATCGGAACAGTGGGTCTACGACAGATCCACTAGCGACAATTGCAAGCCCGACAGTTGGCAAGCCTGTAGTCGGTCACACAAACTTCGTTTTGGTTCGCTTTTTGAGCAGTGCGAATCATTGAGAAAGTTTTCGAAAAGTAAAAATGAATATGTCAGCGTGCGGTGGAACGCGCAGTGGAAATTCAATATAATGTTTATTAGTCAATATTCAGTGATCACTTAATAATTATAATAGCTGGCCACTCGGCCTATACTTTTGACGCAATATTAGATTGACAGTAACTGACAATATTAATCAATCACAATACTTCTCAATGACGATTAATCACAATATTAATTGATTTCTTCTTTATCAGACATGGACGAAACTTCTGCGTGACTGTGAATTAGACTGATGACCCCGATCCTTCGTTCCCTGGTCCTTAAGTAGTTGCATCGCCCATGCATTCCGGAACTCATCGGCGTCCGTTTCCCACAACATTTTGTTGTTGTTCAGCCGTCGCTTCTGGGAATCTTTTGTTGTTGTTCAGCCGTCGCTTCTGGGAATCTTTCTCCTGTAAGATCTGAATTGAAGATAGTAACTACTTTTGTTTGGGTTATCTACCAAATTCTTGAGATTTAGATTTTATGTGTTTGATTTGGATTTTATGTTTTGAGAAAGAGGTGCTCGTCTTGGTTACACCTCCCACCCTAAGGCAAGACCGTCTCTGGTCTTACAAAAATTAGAAAAAAAAAAGAAATACCGGTCATACCATAAATGCATTGAGTAGCCTACATGGCTCTAATAGCGGTGCCATTTGCGGTTGATCCCCATGGTGTCGGGTGGAAGAAACGAATGGCCACGTTCATCAACGAGCATATTGCGATGATCACGATGAGTCCTCTCGAATAGGGCATTGATATAACGGCTACTCACAATAGGAGTTTCTTGTGTAGCATGGCGTAAATATGCTTGCCACGTGGCATATTTCAACAGCATGGGAAAATCAGCAATAATAAAGAGACCGTGACTGGCTCGAGAGAGTGCCACTGTAATCCTTTGCGGATCGGCAAAGAACTTGATGCTACTTTCGTCAACCGGGTGATTGTCATAGGAGCGCGTAGTGACGAGAATAATAATGTCGTTCTCCTTGCCTTGAAAGCTGTCTACCGTGTGACAGTCAACCTGGAAGGCACTCAGTTCCGAACGGAGATAGTCACGAGTCGCCAAATAGAAGCATAACACAGTGATCTTTCGTGGCGTTATGGTAGGAATCAAACGTTGGAGAATGTGAAGGGCGGCCTCTTCTTGGTCACGATTGTAGCGTGAACGCCAAGTATTGACAGTATCAGCACCACAAATATGAATCAGAGCAAGAGGGACACATTGAATAGGAAGAGGAAAATCAGATGCAGTGAGTGACGAACGATCGTCGGAGGAAACACCTGGTCTCAGTTGCCCATTGTAGATGGCTTCTGAGAGACAATAGGTTAAGAAGGGGTGGGAGCGATAGGAAACATTAAGGGAAAGCATGGGAATAACATTGCGACGTGCTACAGCTTCAATGGCACTGCCGAAGCCATAGGGAAGAATTCGTTCAGGAATGTTGGCTTTATATGCAGGAAGCTGTTGGAGATCACCTGTGAGAAATACTTGGGAAATTGCCGGGAGTCCAGCAAGGATGGTTAATAATTGGGCTTCTGGTATAAGACCAGCTTCATCAAATATGCAACGATGAATATAATCCTTGAGGACTGGAAGATATTGTTCGAGCATGGCAACCGTGCCTAGCATAATTCGAATCGTGTTGGCTTTGAGTGCTAATTGGAGCGCTTTAGTTTCGTGACAGCCCTTACCGTCATGAGGAAGACGATTCTTCGTATAATCGCGGGCAAACTTGAGCTCATCACGTTTGAATTTGTTCAGTGGTATCAGTCGACTCATAAGTTCTGGGAGACGGTATTGACCCCAGAGATACTCATCGGGATTAACCAATCGTTCATTCGTGAGAGATTGTAAAAATAATAGTTCGTTTGGCGCCAACTGAGGCATCAATTTAAGCACGGCTTGCGCCATATTACTGACAGCCATATTGGTGGTAGCTGCGAGGAAAACAATCTCCTTCGGTGAAGTCTGCATGTATTCCTGAATGAAAGCAGCAATAACAAAAGTTTTACCTGTCCCTGCAGGAGCCTGTTGGAATAATATGGGACAGCCACCCTTGAGATGTTGAAGTACTGCTCGTTGTTCATCGGTTAAATTGGGGTGGGTCAACGATGACGTCGCAGGTTTGTATGTGAACGGCATTGAAATGCCTAATAGTAAACGAAGAATGTTAGCACACGATGTAAAGGCTGATGATTGTAATATGTGCGATACATATCGATATCGTAAATGGCTGATGCGACCTTCCAAACCTGTGCGAGTAGTGTCTGGCTCGATCACTAGCTCTTCAGTAAGTTGAGGAGCTAAGCGGCACAGAGACTTCATTTCTCCTTCACCGAGGGTAAGCGTTGCCGTGATGTTCATGTCCTTGTCGAGTTGAACGTCTTGGATGACAGCCGATACAGGTGGCTGCTCCGACTCTTGCTGTCTGTATGTGGACGGAATAATGGCCATTCGTGTGTCAGGTTCCCAGAATCGGACTCTCAGGGACATGATTTTGGGATTATTAACAGCTGGCACAAATGCGTGAAGTGTCGATCCTTGAATAGTATAAGAGGCGCCTACATATGCGCTGCTCAACATAGCATGGACGAGTCTGTGACGAACAAAAACAGATGCCGCTAACAGAACGTCCTCATATGTACGACAGAAATCAATGAGGAAGTCAGAATTAGAATCAGTGTGGCTTAAGTGAGTAAAAGGGTCAGGTAAGAGGACCGTTTGATGGGGGTCAGCAGGTGTTAAATATACTAGAATAGCTTCATATAAATCTCGTGTAACGAGGTGGGCCGTGGGTTGAATAGGGTAGCCTGGAGGAAGAACATAGTTATTTCCAACTTGAGCCAACTTTGGTGCATGGACGAGATATGTAGTGACGAAGTCACCTTCGATTGGAAGAGAAGTGAATGAGGGATCGATCAGATGGGGAGGAGCACTGTTAGGTTGTTCAGCATATCGTCCAATGTATTGGACTGTGGGCTTACGTGATTGGCGTTTATCACCTGGTCGCGTGAAGGAATGTTGAACCAGCGAGAGACTGGATAAGAGGGAGGGTTGTGGCTCGAGGGGTGCAGCGAATCGTGCGGCTGCATTGGCCCTGATGCGTTCACAGATCATATTCTGAGAGATGACTTGGGGACTAAATGGTTGAGATGGTGTTGGTTGGTTGTTGCGTAATAAGGAAGCATAGATTAATACATCAAATAGACAGAAAGGATAGACATTATAACGAGTAAAACCTGTGCCGCAGTTACGTCCTTCATAGAAGAACTGTGTATGTTCGGTGATCTGCAGCAGTGCTGGCGCATGATCCAATATGTCACGTGGCTGTGATGGTTCAATAACTAATAAGACCTGACGTGCTAGGCACTGCGAGACAATATATGTAACAGGTCGAGGGAAGATTATATCGTTGCCTAGGGTAAGTTCTTGTGAGAATTCAGAAGCTGGATTGATCTGCAGGATGTGGGATGGTGGCAAATATTGTTGTAGTACAGAATGTAGAGATAATTTAGACGAATCCTGTAGTTGAGAGCAGTCATGGGGTGAGTGCTGAGTCGAAATGGAAGCAGCTGCGGACGATGTAGGTAGGGCTTCGACCGGAAGGGTGTCGTCTGGTGTCTGAGATAGGTGAACAGTTTCAATGTGAGTTTTTAAGTCCGCTACTTGAGGAGAAATAGATGGAGTATTAGTTGTGTCGAGTTGATGTGTGAATACGTTAGACGAGGTAACGTTGGTTGTTGAAGTCTCTACTTGAGGAGCAATAGTAGTATTGACAGTATGGGGTTGGTCTGACGATAAATTGGATGAGGTAACCTGGGTAGGTGAGTCCTCTGGTTGATGAGAAATAGCAGCGGAGAAGTCCTCTACTGGAGGAGAAGTAGTAGTAGTATTGATGGTAATACGGGATAGATTCTGGAAGAATTGAGGTGGGAAAGGAAATGGAAGGACACGGGATAGTGTTTGAGGCATGTTGTTAAGAAAAGTAAGGCGCCTGGGAAAGAAGGGAATCGACTCTGACGTGGTCGGACATTGAGCTGTGGGTTGAAGGTCATCGGTAGTTGAAGTTTGAGACTGCGGTGGGTCCGCCATCCTGTAAGAATATTATTACTGTTGTATTACCTGTTTAGTACGCGAACGCAGATTATACGGTGACGACACTGGCGACGACGCTTGCAGTTGCGCAGGGGGACAATGATAATCATATTGGTATCCCGGTATATTTTCTAGAGGTTGAGCTTGATTATCTGTAAGTTGCTGTTGATCGTGCTCTGAAATAGTAGGCAAGGTGCATGCAGGACCTTCAATGGTGGTAAATTTCTTAATTTGATTTAAGTGTACTTTAAAAGGTGTAGCTCTGGGTACTGCACAACTAACAATAGTTGCATTAGGAACATTAATATCAATTACTCTGTAGACGCCAGTCCAGGGGAGATGAAATTTCTTCGTCTCACCTGCCTTAATGGTGTCACGTCGGAGTAAAACACGATCACCAACAGAAATTTTAGAGTGAGTTGCTGTCTTATCATATACTGCTTTCATCTTTTGTTGGGCTCGAATACTATATTCATAAGCCAATTTCCAAGCTTGACGTAATGAGTGAATCATATGAGCTTTGAATTCACCTACGTCCACGTCCACGATACTGTCTCTGGTGTTTGGTAGAATGAGATTCTCAATTGAAAAACATGGATCACGTCCAAACATTAAGAAGTAAGGGCTTTCACCAGTCATTTCATTAATAGCAGTATTGTAACAGAATGACATAAACGGTAAAAATTCATCAAAATCTGTAACTTCATTAGAAACATACTTAGCAAGCATATTTTGAAAGGTTCTGAAAGAACGTTCAACGGCTCCGTTGCCAGCGGAATGATATGGTGTGGAATAGCGTTTGTTGATATACAATAAATTGCAAAACTCTTGGAAGAAATCCGATGAAAAAGATGTGGCATTATCAGTGACAAGTTGATTTGGTGTGCCATAGATGAGAACACAATGATTTAAAATAGCTTTTGCTAAAGTTGTCGATCGAGCATCAGATACAGGGATATTAATGACATATTTACTAAAGAGACAAATAATATTCATGATATACTTATTATTATTAGCAGTAGTTTTAAAAGGACCACAAAGGTCTAATCCTACTTTGTTCATGATTGCCATACTGGATACTGGATTGAGTGGAACACGTGGATAAGGTCTTGGGTCATGTCTCATTTGACAGGTGGCACATGCTTTTGTCCATTGGTATACATCTCGATATTTCGTATCCCAATAATAATTTTTCATTTTATGTAACACTTTCTTAAAATTTAGGTGGCCACCAGCCAAAGGAGATAAATGAAAGTAGTCAAATATTAAGAGCCTTACCGATTGAGGTATAACTACAGGCATATCTGCGTTGAATCTGGAAGATTTATTAGAAGTAGTAGTTTTAAATCGTAAGCAGTTGTTTTCATCGAGCACATATCGATTAGCCACATTGAAGAATGTCTGAAGACTTCTAGTGTCAGTAGGTTCTGGTAAGGTTCCCTTAGTGAGATATTCTATAATTGGTCTTAACGTTTGATCAGCGTGTTGTTCCTTGGGTAAGTCGATAAGATATTTATTGCCTGCCGCATTGGATACGGCTATCTTATTACTGGGGTGGATAGCTAGAATGTTGTGAAGGGTAGATAGGGATAAACAATTGGGAAATTCTATAATATCCTGCATCTCAGATGCCTGACTGGAGTTGGAATGATCGTCTTCTTCTATTCTCGATAAAGCATCTGCAACACGATTTTGTTCACCCTTGATAAATTCAATGGATACATTGTAGGTTTGCAATTCAATGATCCATCGAGCTAGGTTAGGGTGCGCAGAAGGTTTCTTAAGAATATGAGAGAGCGGTCTGTGATCAGAATGAACAATGCATTTAGACATAAAGATGTAAGGACGGAAAGTGCGTAGAGCATATACAATAGCTGCTAACTCTGCCTGTATGATTGGCCATCGCTTCTCTGACTCAGACAAAGTACGGCTACAGTATGAAATTGCCTGGAATGTATATTTACTATTCTCAGCTAGCTGCATGAGAGCACCAGCTTGAGCAACCGCTGAACAGTCAGTGAAGATATGAAAATCTTTATCATAATCTGGATAAGCTAGTATAGGTTCTGTAAGAAGTAAACGCTTAATTTCATCAAACGCTTCCTGTTGTTCTGCGTTCCAATGAAATTTGCAATTTTTCTTGGTTAGTTCCGTTAGAGGAGCAGCAATCTTTGCAAATGAAGGTATAAACTTACGATAAAATCCAGCAAGACCATAAAAGCGACGTGTCTGTTGTATCGTTTTAGGAGTTGGAAAGTTCTTAATAATATCAAGGTTAGCAGTACCTGGAGTGTATCCATCCTTATGAATAATATGACCAAGGAATGAGATAGATTTTTGTGCGAAATGACACTTCTTAGGTGAGAGTTTGAGATTGAACTCTCTTAAGCGCTGAAAGACATTCTCCAAAGCTGTCAAGTGTTGATTGAAATCAGAAGATTTGGTATAAACAAGTAAGTCATCTACATAGAAACACACATTATCGTTCAGTCCAGCAAATACATACGCCATAGTGCGGCAGAATATACTAGTAGCATTTTTAAGACCAAATGGCAAATGAGTAAATTAATAACATTTGTCTTCTAGGATGAGACCAAGTTTGTTACTCATATGATCGGAAACTTTAATTTGTAAGAATCCTTGAGACAGATCCAGGCTGGAATAGTATTGACAACCTCCTATTTGATCTAAAATTGACTCAAGTCTTGGCAACGGATAGGTGTCGCCAACAGTGACAGCATTCAATTTTCTATAGTCTACGCAGACCCTAAGTCCACCGTCTTTCTTCTGCACGAGGACTATGTTGGCTAGCCAGTTGGTGTTTGATTCTTTCAAAACACCTATATCCAGAAGTTTCTGAATGTGGTCTTGAAGTTCTTGTTTAAACTTAAAGGGTATGCGGGTGGGTTTGGATACTATTGGGGTTTCAGTAGTGGTGACAATGTCGTGTTGGACCGCAGCACAAGAACCTAAATCATATTTATGCTTGCTAAACACGTCATGATAGCGATCTACCAACGCTCGTAAGTCAGACTTTTGTGGGTCAGTTATATCACATCGTGACATATCCAAAGGAAAGGAAGGAGAAGAGGAAATGTTGCTTTCATGAGATGACGTGATTGGCTTAACATCGAAGACTTCAACAGCAGTAGTGAGAGACATATTCTTGTATAAATTAACAGGTTGATTTGTAGGATTACATATGAGCAGTTGGATTTTCCCATCACTGGGCTGTACAATACCAGGTGTTAAATAAAGATGCTTGCTTTGTAATTTAGAATTAAGAGCTTCTACCCAGAAGCTGTGTGAGTAAGACACATGATTAGACATTACACAATGAATTAACATTTCAGAATTAGGAGGAATAGTCGTGGTAGTTATTGTCCTTACTGGAAAAGCTCTAGGTCGCCAGCAACGTGGGTCACCTAACGGTAATTTGATATCGTTAATGATAAAAGAATTGTGTAAGATGTCCATAGTAAATGGGGGAAAATATTGTAAAACATCGCAACCTATAATAACATCATATGAGCGCATATTGTTAATAAAATCATTATCAGAAAAATATAATGGTGCGGATACAATGATATCCGCAATTTGAAAATTAACAATTGCGCTACCAATGATGGTAACGGCATGGCCCGATACCCCAACGGCGTGCGTGATATTAGAAAT
>JAPYMA010000861.1:0-51194 GCA_035041965.1 Anisakis pegreffii | reverse complement strand
GAGTACGCATCTCTCTCATTCCAATAAATATTCAGTTTATCACCCTTTTGCTTATGAAATTTTCTGTTTTTATCACTCTTGATGTACATATTTGATCCATTAACATCAAAAATGTTATTACCTTTATGATGAAATTTCTTCCTCTTGATTATTTATCTATTTTGAATTCGGTTTATGTGTAATCTGTTCCGTTTTCGTGATATTCAAGGATTTATTAAACAAATCAAGAGACGTAACACGAAGTACTGTACAAAAGAGTGTTTGTGTTTTAACGAGGGTACCTTTATTCGGTATATTAACGGCTAAATTACAACTGATCACACAAGTTTACTTCAATGAACGTGATTTTGCAAAGGTTTCATTCGGATTGCTTGTTGTATTTCTTCTATCGTTTATTACTTATTGCATTTATTAAACATTTATATTACTTGCAAACAAAGGATTTCAAATTAAATTGAATCAGTGTTTCTGTTGCTAAGTACAATGATTAACAGTAATGTTTTCATTTGGAGGTCGAAGTGTTATCACAGATGTATAATAATTTATGTGAAATGTTCATGCCAGAAGCAATTGATGAGCAGGCGGCTGTAATGGGTTTGTTTCACTCATTTTATAGTCATCAAAATGGTGTTTTAATTGCGTCATTAATTATATTCATTTAATGATCAAGACAATGCAGCACTGATAATAATTTGATTTCATACGGGCATATGCATGTGCTGAGCACGATTCAATGTCAACAATATGAATTGTGTAAATGGTATTGCAAATTATGGAAATTATATCATTATTATTATTATTAGTTATTGATTGTGATAAATTGATTCAGATATTCCAATTCACATGTTAGTTGAGTCGTTTAAGCATCGCTTATTGGCTCTATTCAAGCTGATATTACTGGAAAGAAAAGTATGCCACGTTCGAAATTTTCGTTCTGCTCTTGTGTCAATCTATTCTAACGATTATTTTCGGCTTGATCGCGTTTTCGTGGAGATTTTCGAACGAAAAATATTTATGCATATTTTAGGTTTCGAAAAGGAGAAAATTCATAAAATTAATTTTTAACGTTTCCTATCTATCGTGGCTCAATTAACGATTGTCCGTAATCGCGAATGTTTCACGATGGAAAAAAGTTTTCAAAATCTGAAAGCTAATTTTGCCATTAAGCAGATTTGTTTAAGGTGGTTTTCTATATATTTCCAGTTCGTAAACTCGGCGAAATTATGATTGCCTTAATCTCGCTTTTTCCGAGTATGTTCATTTCGTTTGCTTGGCTCATCTCTTTTTATTCTCTTGATGTTTTAATACTCTAATAACGGGTTTTAATATTATGTTCTAAAATTGTATTGATTTTGCGTTTCATAAAATTTTTATCCTTTTGCTTCTAACACTGACAGTTCTATAGAGTTATTGATTTGCAGAGCAATTAGAAGAAGGTTTGTTTCAAGCGGCTGCGTACAGTAAATTACATTGTGTCACCACACAATCTGAGTCGATCTCTGAAGATGATATTGGTAAATGAGTTGTTAATTTGTCGTTTATTTTGTTTTTGTTCGCTCTATTTAAACAATTAATATTCGAAAATTTGTCGTAGTTATGGCATGAAAATATCTTGATAGGGATGATTGATGTGGCGATTTAATTTTACAATCGTCACATCTTTGAATTCTTGTTGATTTTGGTGATTTTTGGAACAAAACTTTTTTCGTCATCACCTATTCGAGTTTTTCACTCTCGTTTTGATTTCAGGACAACTTGAGATTTGTTGCTGATAGCTACTCAGCTGTCACTATGTAATGGAAATTGCAGCTGTGAAATTTCAGAGCTAAATATTGAATCTACTGAAAATGATGATAGGAACGAAGAATCAAGTCAGCAATCAAGTGCAAAATTAACAAATGATGATGACTTATGGAAACGAGATGATAAATCTTCATCATCTACCGAAATAGCTTCGGAAGCTATTCATGAACAGAAGACGTCATCCGCAAATCAAGATTCCACATTGAATACTTCAAACGCTGATTCTTTTGAATTAAATACAGATTCTTATGGATTTCCATTGAATATCTTCACTAAAGTGAGTATTTAATTCTATGTTCGTTATGAATATATATGGTAAAATGTTATTAGGATTGTGTTAAAAACTGTTTTGCATTCATCTTTTAAACAGAAAATATTTGTGACTGGTAAATGTCATTTATTATTGAGTGATATTCAGCCATAAAATTAATGAGCAAATTCTGTGTAATTTATAATGTCCAAATGTTATTGTGAATGCATTAATGTTAAAGGGGTCATTATTCCATCCGTATCTGAGCATAAGTTATTTGGATATGATTCGGTCAGATAATATTCGAGCGTATGTGATTGGTTCAACGAATGCGTTGTTTGTGCAACGGAAAGATAATATTGACGTTATTGTGACGGTGAGTGATGTTCATTTATGGGTGAAGTTAGTGAGCGATGGAGGTGTTTCTGAGGAGTTGGTTCGGACTTGATGATTCAGTGGCAGTGTTGATGATAATTGTATTGTTATTGAAAGCGATAATGGTATCATACTTCAAGTGATGCGAATAATGTCGATAAGGATGCTTATGATTGTAATAATAATAGTTGAGAGTAATGGCTGTTGAATTGAAGATAAAAGATGATGGAGAGGGTGATATTGAGATAGTGAATACTGAATTAAGACGTGCGATGTCATTGACTGCAGCGGATTTACGTTTTGCTGATTTTATCATCAAAGAAGTGGACGGAAACGCAAGATCAGCAAGTAGTTTTATTATTTTCGTTGGCTGTGTAATGTGAATTGTTTCTAGTTTTGATATTTATTATACCATTATTGATGTGATTATTATTATTATTGTATCATTTTGATGAACAGATTGGGAAGGTGGCGACGAATGGATCAAGCTTCAAATGCGTGCATATTTACTGTCTTTAATGGCAACGGTCAAGTGTGATCTCAAAGAATCGTTATCGGATTTCAACGAGGTTTTCATTAACGAATGGAAATTAACGAATAATTATCGGATCTGGTCAAGTGGTCATTATGCTGACCTTTCCAGTGCTGTTCCGGGGTATTTTTTCATAATATTGCCATAGCTGCTGTGTGATAAGATAGTGTTTAAAATATAAACTAACCGAAATTGTCTGCTTACTCAATTTTTACTTCAAATGCATTTTACTTCTGTTAGATAAGAGTGTCTATTGAATTTGGTGTACCTGTCATCAGTGTTATTGTTTTATAAAATAACGAAGCAATGCAAAAAGAGATTTACCGTTCAAATTCAGCCATCCATTCTGTGGTGGATTGGGCGTATCGGATGTGTTGCTGAGAGTTGAGCACTCAATAGGTTCGTCTGAAGGTGGTCGACGTGTGGTATCTGCAGTTGCGTCGACCGGAAAATTATTTACCGACACTGGTCTGAAGGTTAAGTCCAGCATTTCATCGTGGTTTAAAGGTGCTAATAGTAACAATAGTCATAATAATGATGATAATCATAATAATAATAACACGAGTCCATCATAGCATCTGATGAGTATCTGTTAACTTCTTTATCTTCCATCGATTTTGTGTATTTCTTGCAGAGCTGTTTTTTTACTTCAAGCCTGATGTGTTGTGTTGTTTTGTCTGTGTACATCTTTTCTGCGAATATCATCCCATTTCTCTTTATCGTTATGATCGTATTTTCATCGCACAGTTTTTCGTCAGTCTTCCCGAGTGATACTTGCATCTGCTTATGCTAAATTTTCTTGCTTCTCGCTCGAAAATGTTACTTTACTATTCCAGTGAATCGCCCTCTACTGCAGTGTTCCCAGAAATTCAAGTCGTCTTTTGAGCGGTTTGTGTATTTGTATTATTTTGATTACGTTTTGTTTGTATGAATGATGAAAATAACATTGATCAGTCAGTTATTATATTGCTGCTTTGACAATGTCGACGCTGATCGTTGTGGCACAAAAAAAAATTCTCGTCATTATTTCTTCCAATTGTTTTTTGCCATATTGAACCATTCTTTTCTGCAGTCGGGTTTAGTATGATATTCTTTCGTAATATTATTGTTATTTTTTAGTATTTCCTTCATTTTTTTATTTATTACTCTTTCCCAGTAGTGTTTGTCTTTTCTATCGATCCAAACGGTCGTTGAAGTTTGCGTAGATTATATAAGTGATTCATTTTGTAGAACTGTATTTGAGACACCTAAACGTTAGCACTGGAATTTAGTAATATTCTGAGATTTGTTATATGTTGAAAGTAGTACAGAATCGTGAGGATTTGCAAGATAATCTTTTAAAATGTTCCAAATGTGTTAAGGTTGGCTCGCGAAAAGATTTTCCCCTCGAAGATTAATTGTAAAAAATGTGATGTTGGCATATTGTTAATCATCTGATGATCATTTCCAGATCCTTCATTTTCATTCGATTGATTCCTTCGTGTTTTTTTTTTCATCATTAAGTTATTGTGATAGTTTTTGTTGTTGTGAAATCTTACGTATTTTCGAAATCATTTGTTGATTCAATTGATGCAGTTATCAGTTTGCAAAAGAGGTTCGTTATTGATATGTATTTATTTCACAATCGTCTGTAAGTATAATATCATGTGAGTGTTTGTGTATTTTGTTTGCTTATTTCACTGTTCATATAATTTTCTGTAATATTCAGATTCATGCAGAGAGAAGTAAATTTTCTTTATAATAATTCCCGAAGGAATGAGGAGAAAGAGCACGCATTTGCACGCAAAGAATTCATATCAAAATTTACATACATTCTTTTCTAAAGAATCTTTGAGTCAGTCAGCGCATAATTTTACATTGACATATAAATCTCAGTTTCACTCAAGTGTCCATAAAGCATTTTGGTGATGTCGGGTGAGGTTTATTTCGATTTTAAGGTGAAGCCGTCGAAAAAACGTGATCAGCAGGTATGTGATTACGTTCAGTATTTTGTTAATCGCGCAATTACAACATTTGTGATTGAGTTTATGATGAAAATTTGCTTTCATATGGCTACGGCATCATTAGTATCGTTCGTGCGTAGGAATCAAGTGTGGAGGAAGATGGGTGTTTTGGACATGCATGCAGCACAATAGGATATAGTTTAGTTGAGAAGGGCAGCTGTTTCGAATGAAGGGAAGAGGGACGGACGGAAAGTAACCAGCAAAAACCACATGTGTCAATCGAAATCCACAAAAAACTTTGGCAGCTTTCATGATACAGCATGGAAGTTCACAAATTTGTGTACTTTTTGTGTAGAAGACGAAAAATGATGAGTGTAATCTAAAGATAGTCAGAGAACAGTCTCAGGTTCAACCCAAGCTTATCGAGTGGGTTCATAGGTTCTTCTTTAGTAAAGACGCACACCGTTTGACGATTTTACGTGAAAGGCAAACTTTTTGGTTCATACAGACGTGTCGCATGTGTAGAGTAGTAAGATAGCAGAATGCTAAAAGGAACAAGAAGATATGAAATGATGGATTTGGGGTTTTAGAGGAACTTCGATGAAGAGAATAGTGATGAAAATACACCAACAAATCGTGTAATGGCCGTAGCACGTGAACTGCGTCGTGCAACAGCCAACGATAGGACAGGTTCTTGTCAGATCCGGTGACGGTTTTCATTCGATATTGTTCACGATCACTATTCTGCGTTCAAATCACTTATGTGCTCAAGCTCAACCACGAAAACACTTCTTCATATGATATTCTGAGAGAACATGAACTGAGCCGTCAGAGTCATATTATAAATGATTCCGAGTGAAAATCTTAGCTGCGAATACCAATTATTAGTGTTCGATTATTGTACATTGTGATCTACAATATGACAACAGTGTCACGGAATGGGCATTCACATTTAAAGAGCTTTATTTGATTTACAAAACTTTCAAGCATAAGGTAATTTATAATTTGCTGATGATTAACAAAATGTAAAATGAGCTTTCAAAAAATAATATACCTATCGTTGAATGAAGATATATCCCAGTCAAGAGTTGCGTAAGCCTAAAAAAGTTGAACTGAATCACCATAATTTTTCAAAAATCGTTTGTAGGTCACCAGAAGAAATACCCTCAGTGAACCACCCAAATCAGGATGGGATTAATGTTGGTTCAGATAATGTTGACAACTCATCCTATTATCATGGACTTGACAGAAATGTTTGGAAATTAACCGATTATGCGAATGCGGCCTCATTGAAGGTTCCAACAATAGTATTTTATTTAATTGCACATGAAATAACTGAATATCCTCAAGATCAATGCATTCGTTATTTTATGCAGTTATTGAGGCCGTAACTTACAGCTTGATGCGCAATAAAAATATGCTTTCAATCAATCTAATCAGGGGTGCAGACCTTGAAAATCAAGGTGTCCTAGAAAAATCACTCGAAAATTCCATTCTGGGTCTCTACTGGCCCTTCAACTTATTCGTTTAAATAAGATCAGACAAGAAAAACGATGATAATAAATTGAATGAATTTTGTGAAATAGAGCTATTGTGAAATGTTTGTTGCACCGCAATTCATTTGTAAAATTGCTCACATCAAAAGATTTCTCATCACATTCTTTGGTTCTGTTCGAAACGTTTTTCAAAATTCATGATGAGATTCCTTTACAAAAAGGAATACGATGTTTGAAAATGGGACCGCTAAGCATCTGGAAAGAAGACTGATTGTTTTAAGGAAAAAGCTGATTTAAGGAAGTACCAATTGCTAGAGGGATGTCACCAAGCTGGGAGGATTACGTACCATACTCATCACGGCGCCAAGTATTTCCAGCTGGTAAGAATACATTTTTTTGACAAATTGACTCAGTCATTCATATTCTCTGTCCAGAATTCACATATGAAATTTAGTAATATAAAATGGAATTCTGGAATCGTTAACGTAATGATTCACTTAGAATGAGAGAGTGATACAAAATCATATTTTAATATTGACAATTTTTGAATATTATATTCTCATAGTATCGCGTCAGCTTTGACTTTTGCTATTGTTTCAAAGGAGTGGATGATTAGGTACAATCAAAATCATAAAATGCCTCATGCTCGGCAACACCAACGGTTTTTTTTTCGAAAGACTCATTTCGAAAATAATAAATATGCCCAAAAGTGATGATTCAGTACACATTGATTTGTGGTATGTGACGAAATAACTTTCAACATTTAATCAGGTTATAAACCCCGTCAAAAAACGGCAAATGCTGATGTGATGACAAAAAAGAAACACCCGCGAAAGAAACATTCCCGGCGATCACATAACGTCGTAAAAAATAGCTATTCTTTCTTCTTTGTTTTCCAATGTTTCATTCATAATTTCTGATCGATCGACCTGCGAAGTTGATAGTCGGAGCAGATTTCAGTAGAAGAAACAACTAGAATAGAGTGAAAGTTAGTATGGCGTTCAAATTGAATTTCACTCCCATGTAGAGTTTTGCTGAACGTAACACAAACATTCTCATTTGTTAGAATGAGAATAATCACACTGGTACTGCGTAATAAATGGAAAGACGATGCTGAATCGTATAACGATTAAAGTGCGAATTATGCAACACTCATCTAGTTGATCAACGAATCAAATCAAAGCGCGAATGATAATCTTCATTCATTCATCCATATCATTTTCATATAACTTGTTTCGATTCAGAGGGATTGGAATGAAATAAGCGATATAACGTCACCGTCTGACGAAAATATGTTACAAGATGAGTATACATCAAGTATTCGAATGAAAAGTCGGAGTAGTGTCAGTAGCGATGAGAGCAGCACGAGCAATGACATCAGCAAAGTTAATCTTAATAACACCGATGATAACCACAACAGTATTGAAAACATAATCAGCGATCCATTGTCTACACCACGGTCGTTAGCAATTAAAAGTAAACCACATCGCAAGAGGAAGTCTAAGCGTCATTCTCATAAAAAACATCGGTTCGTACCTGAACTTTGATTGACTTATTGATCATTAATTATTTATTGATCATAGTTAATTGATCATTAATTTATTCAATCAGCTGATCTACTGAATCATTTTCACCCCGTAGAATGCAAATTGCAGACAACGTCTAGCAAACTCAGCGACTTCAGAAATAGAAGTGGATCTTGGAGCAGTTGAAGGTTGTATTCAATTGATCGTTTATTTACTGTATTTCATTAATATTTAATATTTTGAAAATCACACATGTAAGGTACAGTAATGAATAGGCAAATAAAGATAACGTCATGTCGCAGGAATGAACTGAAAATATTTTTAGATGCAGATAACTCGTTGACGAATCTCGAGATGGAGCCATACAATAAATTTGAACAGGTTTTATGTTTCACCATCTTTTGTTTCGTTTCGAAACGCCCTACTTTCTTCTTTAACATGAGCCTGAGACACATGTTTTTGCGGTTATCCAAGACGGGGTTTCCATTCGGAAAAGTGCTTTTGTTTTTCGTAGGGTTTTCGCTAGATGTGGGTATATTCAGAGTAACGGAATATCTGCAGTAAGTGCTCTTCTTATTTCGATCACTGCACAAATAAACCTTTATCGTTACATCCCATTATACGCATGATTTGATGCGTTTATTGGACAACAGTTGAATGATATTCTTTCTTGTATCTAATCGAAAATTTCTAATCGGAGATGAATCAGTTTCAAAAAACACATTTTTTGACACATAAGCGTGAGTAATGAATAATAAGAAACGAAATACTCATTCGAACAATTCCATATTTCCTCACTTACCGTCGTCCATAAAAATTGTCTCTCCTGAGAGGAAGAAAGATGCAAGTGTTTGAAAAAATAGCGACCAACTGCGATCATTGCGTCGCATCACTGATCACCCTTAATTCGCACGGTCCTTGTAATACACCATTGTATTGGAGGAAAAAGCGATTGCTTTTATAAGCATAGCACGGCTAAAGAATCACAATTTTTGCGATCAATCGATGGAGCTTAAAGTTGTAGTTTTATGTGACATAAAAGCCTAACGACGAGTGTGTTAGCCAAGGGCCGGATAATATATTGAAACTGATTCTAGAAACACAATAATGCTGAGCATCACGCCATTACCATTGCAGTCAACCACACCGATAACAACTCCGATAACACCGGAACAAGGCAATATTCAAGTGACATCTCCAATGGCTGCAACTGCAACCGAACCGAAACTGCAATGTCAAGCGTTCTATAAGAATACAATGAATAGTTTACCGACTCTTAAAGAGATTTTATTTGAACTATTTTGGTGGTCAATATTGGGTATTGCATTCATGATGGTCATGACGTACCGTTCATCGTTACCACCCCTCAACTGTAATGCTAACAGTAAAATTGTTAGCAATGCTGTCCCGAATATACCTCAGCAACCTTTACCTACTCCTCAATAATAACTGCAAAAATCCACGAATGACATTTCCCTTTCCGTGTTCCGCATGAAATTCACAAATCGTTTGATGATATTCGAATATCAGTCATGCCCAAATTTTAAAAGTTTGACTCAGCTGCGGCCCCGCATTTCTAAAATTTCGGATCGTGCTCCGCATTGTCTAAAATTTCGGCCCTAGGCACGAGAGGTATCCTGCTTCGATAAAAACAACTGTGCAATACCTAGATCCAAACTGATAATTCTCTCGAGGGATCTTGCACATCACTAGCGATTACCGAACGAATAAGATTTGGATGTGTCATGAATCGCTCTATTGAACGTCAACTTTATCATCATCTTACCATTTACGTAATTACCATTTTCATCATAGTCATTTAAAAGCGATTATCGGGAGCGTTCTCGAATTGGATCATTCAAGTGACGGTTTTGAAGAGTTTTAATGCGTCTTTTTTAGTTAGCACATTCACATAACCATTTTTCGAAATGAATTTTGATTTGTTTATTAATGATATTTGAAATTATGATTTTGTGTAATGCAAATGAACGAATTCAAAATGTAATTTTTATTACGAATTGATATTCAATAAAATTTTAAGCAAATAATGAAACAAATCAGTTGAATTTATTCACGAAAAATTCACTCATTTCTTATCATTTCGATGAATAAAGATAACAATGTCAATCAAAGTCAACTCATAAAGCAATGAAAAGATTTGCACTCACAATCGATAAAACAACTATTACACGTCGACTATCAGATTTGTAATGAACCAACTGAGATTGAAATAAATAATTATCATAGTTGCAACAACAGTTTTAGTTTATGTCAATAAATAGTTTCTATATTCACCATAATGAACAAATGCTATTCGTTTATAAAAATCGGGTTCCATTCTTCATTTGCTTATCCCCATAGAAGACTCAGCAACGTTAAAGGTACTACTTGTCCATTCGGTAATGGTTCTGCACCTTGTCGAAAACCTTAAATTGCAAAGTACTTTATTGCAAAAATCATTTTCTTGATTCGATATCACATAAAATGATGGTGAATGGGTCACAACATCAATGTACGATCCCCATTGAAAACGTTCCCTCACAAAGTTTTCTTTTCTCCGAAATTGCTCCAGAAATTTTTAAAAAAATTAGTGCTCCACGAGTAAGTGCAAATTTTTATTTGTCCACAGCCGAACGCCACCAACATCAGAGGATGACACATTTAAAGTGTCTTTCTGATGAATTGATAATGAATAACAATGACAAAATGAAATATAAACGTCAAAAAATGCGACAAACTTACCCAGATAAAGGACAAAGGGAACGAAACCCCACTGAACGCCTATCCTGAGACAATTAACCGACTGCGAAATGATATGCTGCTGGGTTGCCGTTAGTTTCATTCTGCCTTTCTCTCGATTCAATTGACCTTCGTGAATCGTCCCTATAGGATTCAACCAAATGACCTACCAAATAAATATCATTTTCCACATCAGATTAGAAAGAATTATATTCAACAAATGATCGATTCAAATGAAAAAATGTTAAGGTTTCACATCAAATTACCCACATGTATTAAAATAAAAGCGAGTGATACTGAACACAATATCAATTTCAATACAAGAAATCTTAACGAAATGATCAAAGATATTTTATGCAACAAGTACAATGTAGTGATATCATAATGAACGAACTTATCGAGCCAGTGGACACTGATTGCAAGTAACTGATTACAACAGATTCCACGTTCAAATCAAATCAGATGAGTTATCTTATAATTCAACATATTCTTATCACCTCTACTACGCGTTTTTAAAATTGAACGGAATCAAAAATTTTCAGTTTAGAAGAGTGAAAAATATTTTCAAAAAATTGAACAAATTCAACAATTCATTGCAAAAATTACAACTTGAAAAAGTTCATCAATGCAACGGAAGTGTATCGTTCACTGCACAATCATAAATGCATGCTTGATAAGGTGGCAAGGTAAGGGAATGGGCTTTTATATTTGAATTCAGAAAAATGAGAAGAGATCAGAACATTGTAACAGTTTGTTTATTTATAACCTCATCACAATGGCTGCCAGTTCCCAATACTACATCGATCTTTGCCAGAATGCAATTTGAAGTATACAAGCAACAATAATAAAGATAACTCAAACGAAAAGCAATCAAAATAAATAGAATAATTAACGATGAAGAATATCGAACAAATCAAAATCACTGCAAACAAAAAAATTATTACACGCTTCCAAATTACAACCAATTAAAACAAAAATATTTCCTACAAAAAATCTTAATATTAGGTATATGAGATATTTTGAACGAAAATTCAAATTCGTCAAGTATATATATCAAAATCGAGTCTCGCCACCGTGTAAAACGTTTTCGTTCCATATTTTCTTGCCCATCCACCATCCTCAAATTTGCCCTCTTCTTGCATCTTTAACATTTCCCCGCTGCTGAACGGTCCATGAATTTCCGCATCTTCTTTCTCGGACAGTTTATATTCCCACTTAACAACATCCCCAGCATCGTTCTTCACCTCTGATTTTCCAACAGACGATGAATCTACAAATGATTTCTTTCAGTTTCGCGATGACGCAATGAGAATCAATCGGGTAATAACAATAAGGAGGGTACGATTTCCCAATGCGTTACGATTTGCATTGACGGTACTGTGAAGGTTCCACAAATGACGCTTACTTCAGCTCGCTATCACCGATGTTCAAAATCCGAACGATAAAAAACTGCATCAAACAAAACACACTGCAAAACGAATGAGAACATAAAATTATTACACAGCCAAAAGTGTGCATCGACATCACATCTGAATTTCCTTAAATTTAAGAAAACTGAAACAAAAGTTTCATAAAGTGAACAAACTCAAAAACCTTTATTAGAGTGTGATGGTGACGAGGTTGACTGATTGTTATCAGAGAACATATCCACTTGATCAACTGCTTTGTTTTCTAACTGATTAATAAATAATTGCAATTTTTCCTTGGTATACTGATATGCTTCCATTTCACCTTTCGATACCAACGAATCTGCCAAACCAGTTAATTCTTTCACACTCAATGCGCTTTCATCTTCATACGTTTTTCCTTCTTTTTAGCAGCCCAACGTCGTTTACGCTCTTCAGCTGCGCTCACTGTAATATCACAACGTTTAAAATAAAGGCACTGAACTTGTTCACAGTTTCAAGGCCCAATATTCTTGAAAATTTTCAAAAGTTAAGGAGAGGGCCGCGATAAGAAATTAAACCATGATATGATGCCAAGCTTTCGTTTCAGCTGGTGCTGGACGCTAAAAATTGGGACGCCATGAAAATTAAATCCTTCAGAATCATACTTTTAAAAACGTGGTTAACATCATAAATGAAGGAAGATAGAACAAAATCAAAATTCAAATAAAATATATCCCCAACAGAAACATATATGAAACGAACGCTTTTGTTTTCCAAGCCTCTTCAACGCTTTTTCAATATTTTCATTCGGTTGTAACAACGATAACAGCTTTTCATAAACATTTTTCAGCTCATCATCGTCCATTGTTTTAACTGCAGCATCATTATCATCTTCCTGCAAAAAACAATCTAACCTTGCAAATTTAACTGAACAAGTTAGGCGGACGACACGCAGAATTGTGTGATACTAACGTTCAGTGAAACGAATATCTAATATCAAATGAGCAAACTGGTACTGGATCGACTAACATCAGTTTTGTTCCAATTACTACCAGCTCTTTTCTTGATATGCGCCCAATCGATGTTGTCAAGCCAGGCATCTTTTATATCACGTTCTTTCTGTAACTGACGTATTAAATGGTAATTTATTTTGCAGAATAACTTTGCAAGATGATTTGCTTATTTCACATTATACTTAAATAACAAACAAAGAGAAACGTCAAACAAAGAGAATACGGTTTGGTCGAGAGCCGAAAAAGCTTTTATATAAGAAAAAGTGAATGAAGTGATCATTGAACGATTACACTAACCTTATTGAAAATAAAAGTTCCATTAATATCAAAATGACCATCCTCAAGATCCTCTTTCATATTGAATGCTGTTATCTTTGTATTGCCTTCAAATTCGATTCCGGCCTCTTCTTGTCCTTCGACCTAAAATCACTCTGATTGTTGTACTTATGGTCAGAATAATTTAATCATCCGAAATTATCCTCATATCTCACGGAGATAATTTCATGACATATATTAAGTTTTCATGAATAATTGACCTCATACACTCAGCCAGCAAATTGAAATTTCCAGTATCAACGAAAAGCTGCGTTCGTCTGGAATATTTGAAAAAATGCAAACGGATAGATTAAGAAACCTTGTCAATATCGAGTTTCGTATACTTGATGTCCTCTTCTTCATCACTATCCAATGTATGTTTTGATTTATATTCACCACAGTTATCATTCTGGGGTTTATCTTCATCAAGATCATGCTCGAATAAATCAGCAGCAGCCGTTCCTTTCGTTCCCTCTAAACGGGTATATTTTCTGCGGCTGTGCCGAATAGCATCTGAATCACTCATCTCACTTGATTCAGGTAATTGCCTTTTTGATATCGATGACATTCTTTAAATGCATTATTTTTATTAACATTTCCACATTTCAACACAAAATCAAATTTCGAAAACTTATCAGAAAATAAGAACGATTTCGCTGAACGTTTCGAAATCATCATTTCATTTATTTCGCGATCCTTGTTTTCAAACGGACTTAATTCAATAACGAAGGATACAGCAAATACTTGAAAACAATATCTAATCGTATTCTCTTCTCCATTAATATACCAATTATTTTAAAACGCAACCAGGAAAACACCCTCACGATTGCACCAAAAAAAGGAAAAAAGAGATATGCAATAAATTGAAAAAGAGCCAAAACGAGGAGATGTGCATGTATTGTAAGCGATTGAAATGATTCGTTGTGGCTGACGTGTTTGGCGCAGATCAAAGAAAATTGCCGGTCTTATTCATACATTCAGGTAGATTTGGTGGTGAAATGAGTAGTTTATTGATTGATCGGTGGAAATTACTTCGTGAAAGTAATCATTAAAATTTGAGTAATTTGTTCGAATTGCACCAGTATCGATGTTATGACAAGAATCAACCCATTTGGCGAGAATGTTTGATTCGTTACACGTTAATTTTGTACAATATTTTTTGGTATACATTCTTCGTTCATGATTATGCATTCGAAAATTCATGTATCTAACTACCCTCTATGAATTCCGAAATCTGGAATAAGTTTTTACCCGCTCAGATTAACGCAAAAATCACTTGCCATCATCAAAATGTTTGCGTGATTATCTTTCGTCCATCCATTGGGATTCAGGCGTTTCTTTGGCATTTGTCCTGATAACAGGCGCCACTGTGCGCGTGTGCTTAGATAGTCGTTTTTTCCATGTGTATATATGCAATTGGAAGTCATATCAGGATTATGCTTAAGCTTACACTCGCGCTTAGCCCAGTGATGGGGCTAACGCATAGGCTTCGACTTATGTGTGAAGCACACGAGCATCTGTGATGGCACGGTAGCGCCCGTTATCAGCAAAAGTACCGTTTCTTTTTCTCCAAACAAAAGTCAACGTTAAACGTCCATTTCTCACTTTGCATATAAACTTTCTGGAAGTTTTTATCACAAAAAATTTGATACATATGAAAAAAGTAATTACTGTTGCAGTGCTGTGTTTTGGCGAGTGGTCAGGGAGCAAGCAGTTGACGAAGATGTATAGTTGCATTAACTGTTTTCTTAACAGAGTGTTTGGAAGTAGTCGTTTGTGTTGTGAAAGAATAGTTTCGTCATTTCAAGAGTGATTTTTGGAACTGTCTGTTAATATATGATGACGTCGCATATGAAGTAAATCATTCGTGGCGGTGCCATCATTGCAGAATAAGTTATTCAGTCGTCTCAAAAATGTCGATGTTTTTATGCGTATGTGAGCGTAAGTGCAAACGTGAGGGCATTTCTCCGATTGAATCAGTCGATAGAAAATCCAAGTCAGTTTATGTTGTGCGCGGATTACTGTCGCATCCAATACTCTAGCGAAATCAGTGAATCAATTGTATTATGTTGGTAGGATCGTGGAATCCAAACGAATTCTGCAGTCCGCATTTTAGGCGAGACTTTCTCATTAACATGATAAAGTCGAACCTATTTCTTATTTAAAAGTCTGATTTCGTGAAGAAGTATGCGTCAATTTTGAGAATTAAATTCATTATGTTGTAACTTCCTGTCGGTTGCCAGTTTCGAAGGGAAGTTGTTTTTGTTGATTCTACTAGTTCAATCACATAATGTAATGATTCATCTACATGAGTAAAAAATTGTTGCCTCCCAACGGATGCATTTTATTGCGATATTTTTATCGATTGGTGTAATTCCATTTGAAAGCGCAAATAACCAATTCAACGAAGTGAATGATTTATTAAGCAGTTTGATAAAATTGGAGCACCTCAAAAATTCTGTCATGCCTGTTGACAGTGCATTTCGACGAAAACAAAAGATTCTCTGAAAAGCATGAACGTTAAGTCGGAGTCATTGATTTTTGATTATTCGAATATTGCGGCGAGGATGATAAACGAATCGAATATCTCCATTTTTGTGATGATGTTTCTATTTTATGTTACTCTCTTATTTAGTACGGTTCCTTTCCATTGTTTTCAGGCGATTGATTTTTAATCGTTCATTTCTTCAATCAATTTATCATTCTTTTCCAAATGTACTCTTATTTGACTTTTGCTTTTATCAGGTTCATTGCTGTCGTTGAAATTAAACATCGCCAGCGCTGATGCCATTCATTCCATTCAGTTTTTGTCTTCTTTTAGATAAATTCGTTTTTTCAGCCCAGATTTGGGTCCTTCCTGTTTTTTGGCTCGATATTCTTAAAGCTTAGAAGCGGCGTATCTCATTATTGTGTATCAAAATGGGTAACATATTCACAAATCTTTTCAAAGGCCTTTTCGGCAAGAAGGTTACTTTCCTCACTATCGTTTTTTTCTCTTTTCAGCCATGTTTTCGCAGACTTGTAATGAATTATTGAGGTAGAGCGCTGTTGATGTTTTTGTCTAAAATGGAATAAGTCTTCAGGAAATGCGAATTTTAATGGTGGGTTTGGATGCAGCTGGTAAGACGACAATTCTTTATAAACTCAAATTGGGAGAGATTGTTACAACAATTCCTACAATTGGTATAGCTTATTTATTGTTTCTTGATTTGTTTTTTTTGTGTTCATCATCAGATCAAATGAATGAAATAAACGAGTGGTTACTGTTGGAATGATGAGATCTTTTTTAATCAGATTGGATGATAGGGAAAAATTTGAGGCTGTCTGTAATTGAGTGTTTGTTATAAAGCGGAACAATATGACTGAAATGGTGAACACATAAAATGCGGTAAGTATTTTGGCCGAGCGTTATGGTTGCAGTGTGTAGTTGAGTGAGATATGTCATTTGTCGAGTTTCAAATGTATAAATGTACTCTAGTAAATAGATGGCTGATAGATCGATAATAAGGAATATATAAATAGACGTGCATAATTTGTAAGAGGCATTGTTTTTGTGGTATTTGGATTATACGTTATCACGTATACTCGTATTGCATAGCAGCATCACATCATCTTATTGACAGTGTCGTTATATATACATACTTTGTCTGGTTTAATAGTTCAGTGTTTGTTCTCTTCTTTCACAATACATATTTACTCATTCAACATTTCGTGTGTGTAAGAGTGTGAGTGGTCGTAGAACAAAGGATCGTATTTTGATAAGCGATCCTTTGGTTTTTTGCTTTTTTTGGTAGTGGATCAGCGAGAGAGAGAAACCTCGCGCGAATATTTCTGCCATCTTGCTTGCGAATTTGAAAGAACTTCAATACTTCATTTCATTCTTACTATTTATCGGAAAGTCGATGTGGTTTTCCACAGTAATTTATTGCTTGTGGCAATTCACGACGATTATCCAATTAAGGTTCAGTATTCTGATATTTTTGAAGCGTTAATGTGGGTGATTTTATTCTGGCTGAACGCACTGATGCAAATTATTAATAAGTTTTAAGACAGATTGCATCAGTTCAGTTCCACCCGATTATATTCATTATTCAGAGTATAAATGTAGCGTTGTATTTATAATGAATTTTTATTTGAGGATTCAACGTCGAAACCGTGGAATATAAGAACATCTCATTCACAGTGTGGGATGTGGGAGGACAAGACAAAATCCGACCATTATGGAGACATTATTTCCAGAACACACAAGGTCAATTCAGTTTTTTTGTTGATACTTCATGTGTATTGTTTAGTTGTATTCTGTAACTGCGCAAACGTTTAATGAAATGAAGTTTGGTTTGGCATCCCAATTTATTACATTTTTAATATAAGTAGACTTTGTAATTGTAATTATGTTATGGTGGGCATCGATATTGAATAAGTGAACGTAATTGTCATTTAGGATTGATATTCGTAGTGGATAGCAACGATCGAGAACGTGTTGGTGAAGCACGTGAAGAGTTGATGCGTATGTTAGCTGAAGATGAACTTCGTGATGCGGTACTTCTCGTGTTTGCCAACAAGCAGGTGAGTTGATTTGTTTATTCATTTGGCATTATTATACTTGATATTAATGTGTGAATGACGAATAACATTGTATGGGAACGCTATCTTTCTTATTCTTATCTCTTTGCTATTGTTCCTAATGGTGGTTTTCATGAGTACTTGTTCGTTTACTGATTGATAATGAGATATGATGTTTGTTTTAAAGGATCTACCAAACGCAATGAATGCTGCCGAAGTAACTGATAAATTGGGTCTACATACACTACGTAATCGTAATTGGTATATACAAGCAACGTGCGCAACATCGGGTGACGGTCTTTATGAGGGACTTGATTGGCTTAGCAACCAACTAAAGAACAGATCATGAATCAATTATTATTTATTATTATTATTTCGTTTTATTAATTTTTAATGCGTTTTTGAAATTATCATTTCATACTGTTACTGTTAATTGTTACCCTTACAGTGGGCATCAATTGTTTTTTTTCGTTTAATATCGTTTATTTGGAATGAACAGTAATCTTTGTTGATAAGGTGATTAGATGAGGGTGTTAGCTTATAACAGATTCATTCTTGTTTTGTTTTATTTATCTGCCTCAGGAGGGATTGCTTTTGTTGGTTAGTTAGATGATACTAATAATCGGATTGTGCTTAGATTGAGATGAGGATGGATAAGCTAAGAAAAAAAGAACGAATTGATCAAGGTTGTCAGATTAGAGTTAGAAGGAGGACGATTGGCTAGGAAATACGTTGGTGAACCATAATTGATTCGCTGATTAATTGAGTGGTGTATTTGTTGGTTTGATTGGATTGATAATCACTCGCATACACAGGCAGCATAGTATCAGTATGCATTAATTGTATGTGGTGTGTGTTGTACAATTTGAAGTTCTTTTAGATGTATTACTGCATTATCATTATTATTAAGTTTGTTGATAGTGTCGCCACGTTACCGCTGACGTCCTCACCGTTTGTTCTTTCTGCGGGCTATTGAAACTTGGTTTTGTTTTCGAACGCAAAAGCGTTGAAAGGAATTTTTGTGATGAGTATATGGATGAATGAGTAGGGTGCAGGAGTACGGTTGTAATAATAATGATAATAATTCAGTAATAACTTCATCCGCGATCGAATATGATTGATACTGCTATCGCTATCACAGAGTGCTACATACATTTTTGTTTTTAATGAATGCCATCCTGCAGTTGTTAGTCTGTCTTTTCAAATAAGAATGCATGTTCTCATATATTTCACATACATATTTCATTACATGTTTACGAACCCGTTGTGCTGCTTGTCAGTGTCAGTGTAATGTTACAGTCAGCGATTCTCATATCCATCTTCTTCGGCTAAATTATTTGGCTATTTATTCATTCATTATGTGCGACTTATTCGTCATCCACAACAACGGTTGAACGTTGATTCAGCAAGATAATTGTTAATTTAGTTTCACCCATAATGATGTTAATAATAATGGATCAAAAATTTGTTGTTTTCAAACGTATCTAAAACTCTTGGGAATCGATACATCAAATTTGCTCGAGTGAAAAGAATAGATTACGAACAAAATAGTTCGATTTTTATCTAATTTATCTCGTTTCATTGCTACTTCGAACAGTTAATGTTATGAACGAATGGAAAAACAGTTATGAGTATCCCTTGGAGGCTTGTTATCACCCTGTGATATTAAATGCATTAATGTATGTGTGCAAGTGAGTGTATGTTCAGATAAACGTACAATTGAAGTGAATTGGTCGTTGAAACACAACGTTTCAATCCTCATCACATACCGTTCCTCTTCATTCATCTGTCTATTTCATGCATCGATGATCATAAACTGCTGTTGTCTCACATTGGCTGTGTCACTCACTCTTATCATTCTCTTTTTCAAATATTTTCATTCTGATTGCAATGAATTTCGCTTTTCGAAGCTTCTTCCTATCCATCAGATCAGACAAATGTTCAAAAATCGTTTACCATTTTATGCTATTCGATTTTGTTTTGTTTTATCGCACACTTGAAAGGAAATGGAATTATTTCTTCGATTTTGAGTTACACAAAAAAATTTGTTTTAATTATGTTGATTCTAACTGATGTTATGCTGATGCAGTGAAAATACCACATTATCAATTAATCGTGATCGTTTTCGTTATCATTTTTCATTTTCTCATTTCAGTGATAATTATTTTTATTGTCTTCATGAACTGATACTGTAAGTTATATGATATGATATGACTATCAATGAAGTAAGGTGATTAAAATTATTTGATACACACATTCATGCCTGACAAATACAGTATTCAGTCCCCGTCCAATCAAATCAATATCCTATCCCATTTCTCGGATAACACATCAATCATTTTCCATCTCGTTTTCCTGAAGTCTGTTCTGATTTCACTTATAATCTGTTGCGTTTATGGGAGCAAACATGAGTGAAGCTGATGAGCAACGAGTGAGTTTCCTTTAATATTGGAAGATGTTCACGATTAGTGAAGGCTGGAGATTAAACAACAACAATTTCATCACATTGTTTCCGTTATTATCATTTTTATCATAACGATGGTTATGTCTGTTATTAGTTTTATTATTATTGTCATGAATATACACTTCCAAGTTGTCGTTTTGTCATCAACATCTTTCCATCCAATTCCGCCAGCATTCAGTGTGCGTTGAACTACTGATATATTTTCTGTTTAATCGGTTTACCATTTTAAAAGTTATTTCAGTTATGATAATTGTAATTGTATAAAACTGATTGTTTGTTATGCGAGTGTTGTGTGGCATATTATTTAAGTTGAGGGATTAAGTAGAACTGAAAGGAGAATTGCAGAGAACACAGAAAACAGTGTCCGATCGCAGTGCACGAATACGTTTCATTACAATTGGTTCATGCTCAGTGGCAAATGAAAGTTTTTCCCGTCGCTGAGCGATCGTAATTTGTTGTTTCGGTTGATCAATGCAATGAAAAAGCATCAGAGATAACATTTATCAGTACTACTCTCAGAGGTTCTGGTGAGCATTCATCTCCCGGCTCTAGACGTAATCAGTAGAAGGATTTAAATACGGCTAATATACAGGAAAAATTCTTTGAAGTTTAATGGAAGTTTCTGGAGATACGGTAATGGAAGTTTCTGCACAGATTTGAGATGCGAGTTACTGTATGTTTTGAAGAATTTTGCCACCCTTTTCAGTTTTCCTCTTCGATGTACCAGTCTTAAATCTGTCTTCAAAAAAATTACAGTAACGGAGCGATATAAATGAAAGTTTGATTTCAAATTGACACTACATCCCAGAGACATACAGCGATCAGTGTTCAATACTTTTGCTAAATCATGAAACATACCATTACCAGTTTTAATATGAATAATTTGGAACGTCATCGGACGTAAACGTAGAATCAGTACCAGTAAAACAGTAACGAACGATGTTATCTCAGCTAAACAAGCACAGTTCAACGCGAACAGACGTAACTGCTTATTGAAAGCAAACTGAACACAATACCACTTCGTTTACTTACACGTAGAACCAGGAATTACGATTATATGATGCAGTGTTTGCAAAACCTCGATCATTTTGCAATCCCGGGATTATTCCTCAATTCCAGAATAATGTGGGGATTGGAAAGCTGAAGACAAAGCAACGGCGATGACGAAAGACGGAGCAAGAGTGGGGACATTATGAGATTTTCATTCAGTGCTTTCTTAAAACCGAAAGCGTTATTATGTGATGCTTTATCCATTGATTCGCCCTTGGATGATAAACAACAAATATTATCGAATAAGAACAAACTGGGAATGATCGATGTTCCCGCAATTATAGAAAATACAGTGTTATATCGAATTTCGAAATCCCGGAAATTTTCAGAATACAAATTCCAGTATCAGAATCGGGATTCAAAAGTCGACATCTCAGGATTCTATGCAGACACTAATATGACATCTCACTTTATGAAATTCTCATATAGTAGGTTATCAAACGAATGAACAGGATGTGCCCGTGACATTTGCAACAATCAGAGGATGACCAATTTGATGGTGACGGTACCGAATGTGCAAAATGCATTTCTCGTATTCTAGAACATTTTCAACAGGCTCTCATCCTAAGAAAATTATCAATTATTGTTGATATAGAACATGCGTTCACAAGACAATTCGTGTTAGACAAAATTACGAGCATGTGAAAATATGTTCATATATTCATCGCAAAATCTCATGAGTGTGCTGGGATCTATATGAGAAGAAAAGTTTTTTCAAGCATAAGGAAATATGCCAATTGAAAAAAAACGCAATTCCAATTTCAGTACATGCATACAGACAATAGAATATTAGATCTGTGAACAAGCTTCGGACAGTTTCAGCGAAAATTTTGAAAATTCCATACTTAACGAACAACTGAAAACAGCTAATGAAATGAACTATCAGATCTAATATTATAGCAGGAAAAATTATCAATTATTGTTGATATAGATCGTCTTCATTATCGTCTTCATCAATTATCGTCTTCATTTCAACTGGACTATCAGTAATTTATTTTAAGAAAAGTGGAAAAAGGAATGAACGAATGAACAAATCACTGACCATGACCAAACAAGATAGTAAATGAATACAGACACAAATATATAAGTTTCTGTGTGAAAAAAAAACAAATAATTAGAACAACAGTCTTTCTCAAATTTCCATAGATAACAATTCAGAGTGCAAAGGCAAAAAACGAAATTGAATGAAAACCATTCTTTTATTGGTAAAAAATTTTTCTTATCTTCCAAACAGCAAACAAGTGTTTACGAATAAATTCGTATGTACGATAAAATTCTAGACAGTTCTTCTTGCAAAAATTCCATGCGGATGAATATTTTCACAATTGAAGAGGACATTTTATTCACTGAGGCGATGAATGAAGCAATGGAGCAGACAAACATCTTTGATCTTGAAGATACTTTTGATTGAAAACGCGACGAATATTTTTTGTACTGATATTCAATTTGATTTCTAATCCTTCATCGGTTTTCTTTTTGTTCCGATATCGTTTCAATGAGATAACATCCACATGGTTTGAAGGTGCAATATTCCTCAACGGAATGCTCGAATAATTCGACGAGCTTTTGAAAAGGATTTTCTTGGAACGTTTTTTCGTGTGCGGTGATAGACAATGACGATACTTCGAATCTGATGAATGCGCTCGTTTTCTAGGATTTTGACTGCGCGATTTTTGATGCCGGTCAAGTGGCAGTTGATGATAGGATCTGAAGGTTAATATTCGTTATCATACAGTTTCAGAACATGAATCTTTAGTTTAATAACATCTGATCCACGTAACGGGCGGTTATCGAAAAGCTTTGTGCATATTCAAATATTCAGCCTATGAACATTTAGTCTATCGGATTTCAAATCCAGACATCATGCCCAAATGTCGAATGTCCATAGGTCAGCTGCCATAGAATAAAGTCCCAGTGACGGTAGATAGCTGCTCACTCCACTAACTTTTTTCGTTGATAATTTTGATTGTTTTCAATGAAAATCACTCGTAAACTTTATGTTAACAAATTGGTTGTTTTTGATTTCTATAACGGAAGGTGACAATTTTTACCTACTAAAGCCAGACGCGGATGCATTCGACTGCAAAAAGAACTTTGCATTATTCAATAAATTGTTTTCCTGCTTTCGCTCATCATTTCGTTGCTAAAATCATCAAATTGGTGACCATGTATTTTGCTAAAAGATATAGATGTGGATAAACTACACGAAGAATGCTACTGGAATTTACTTGTAATGATTCATTTGCTTGTAAACGGAACTCACTATCGGTATTTTTGCAAAAGTTCTGTTTCAAATATTTACACTTTCAAAACAAGCGAAATTTCCATTTTAGATTAACGTTCTGTGCATTTCGATTGGCCAATTGAAAAAGCACATTTTCGTACTTGAAAGATAAAGACACGATTCTCGTCGTCCTCTTGTGGTTGCAACGTTGTCGATGAATGTACTGCCTGCTCATTATTATCCTCATTTTCGACAGTCTTATCCTCTCGCTTTCCCTCGCACTCGTTTTTAATCGCAAAGCCTTGCTGAATAAGTGTTGATGTAATACGCTAAATTTTTATTGTTCACATCAACTGTAAGTACATCATTATACCATTCACACTGTTATACTATAGTTGATTATTGTCGATCGATGATTAGCTAAATGGAGCATTTTTCTGCTATGAAATTTTTTACTCAACGCAGAATATTTGCCGCTCCTCAATTACTCTTTGAGTCAAACCATTATGACACCTCGTGATGTAGAAAAACTTATATGAAATTTGAACTTCATATAATTTTTATTAGAAAACACGAAGCTCGCGATGATTGGTGTTCGTTTCATTCATTCGAATAAAAATATAATTATCCTTCAATATTTTATAATTTCAGTCTAGCGGTGATACAATGCAACTAATTCACTTTTGATTGCAGTAAGTATATACGAAATTTTCAAACGGCGAAACGAAAATCATGAGAGCTTTTTTGAAATTGAGAACCAGTTTCATCGTTTCGTTGGTGTATGGCTGTAGATTTTTCATCCCATTATTCAGTAACTTTCATTACTGAATGATGTAGATTTTAGTGTATTCGAACATCGAATACACTAAAAGAATCGGCGCTAAAAAACGATATTTGTGGCGCATTAGCGAGTTAATTCTTAATGTAAGTAAATCAACCTCTGTATCACATCCAATAGTAATCATTAATGTGATTGCTTAAATTTCGTATCTAAAAACAGCCAATCAATCTCACGATCCCATCCATCCACGCTCAATGCGCAATACACAGATTTACTATAAATGTATCGCTGTTAAGATACCCGTAAATGTTGACCCGCAAATTTCCTTTATTAGCCTCCCGGCTTCATCATCTTCATAGCTCACATTAACCTCACATTAAGTTAACAACCTCATTCCTTATCACTGGGTTCGCCTAAATTAGTCATTGTCAAAACTTCATCCTTGCTTGCTCCGTGCCTCCCCTTGATTGCTGTCGATCCTTTTCTTTTTTATCGAAATGAACACATTTAGATTTCTTCGTTTTTTCCCGACAACAATAATGAACAATTCTCTGGATTTATCGCCAATTCCGAGCACAGCCATATTTTCCACTTGGTTTTACTAGTGATTCTCACGCTCTTGTGCTCAGTGCCATATGATAGACAGCTATTTTCTCCTCGAACGACGTGAACGACCATCATTCATCCTCTCCCTTCCCCCTATTTGACAACATCTCATCATCAGCGAAAACTCAGGAGAGAATCAAAAAAATGATCCAATGATCAAGGAATTTGCTACAAAGAATTTAATGGTCGTATTGAAGGAACCACCTCCTCCTCGTCGAACAATTATTTCAAAGTTGCCAAATAATTTCTAAAAAAATTTAATGTTGGTTGATTTTCTCATAACCATGAAATAATTGCAAAAATTCTTAGAAATCGTCAGTTTTCCTTCCCTATGAGAAGCACTGGATTATACGATAGAATAACTGTCATTCATCAGTCAAACACTAAAATTTGAACTGAATGAACAAACATTGCAGTTCGCTAACCTTTTTCGGTGTGTTTTTGATGCTCTCTTGCATAATCGAACAATACGTAAAAAAGACGCGTTTGCGATATCGCCATTTTGAGCTTTCTATCGTTTTTCTGCAACATTATTATTATCATGGTAAAAATGTGGTTTTATGCAAAGTGAATTACGACTGATTGACGACCTCTCAAAGTAGTGAAATTTTTTTGCAGGGAGCGTCAGACAACTTGAAACGGAACAATTAAAGGTGAATTACGATCCATAACCAAGTTCACAATTCGAAATTGAATTTAGTTCTTGAAAATTATGAGTACAACAACTCAGTTGTTGAGTACAACAATAAATCTAGTCAAATAGCGAATGAAATAGAACAAGATAAGTGACAAAGAGAAGAAGAAATCACTGGAAGTGTCTCGTATCGTTAATGAAATTAAAAACTGGTACAGTCATGAATCGAAGGAACAGCTGAACGAAGATGAAACAAATCGACAAAAGTGCAGTGAAACGAATCAACAACGGATTCTTCTGCGCATATAAATATTCCTCATGAAAACCACCGAAATCAGCAGCCAGTGTGAATGATGAATTCAACAAAAGAAAGACACAAGTCGCATATTGAAATATAAGCTGATGTTCAAACAATCGAGCGCGTTTCTCATAGATTGCAATCATGAATAAAACCTTCAAATAATTGTAATCATTAAACACATTCATCGACGATACTCAATAAAATTTGTTTTGTAAATAGAATGACGGATGAAAATGGAAAATAATGTAGCAAAAGCTGCAAAAAACCTACTTTGTACCCGTAAAATATGCTCAGCTGAACGAACGTGACGAAGCAAATCAGTCCAGGAATACCGTCACCCTTATAGGACGGTAAATAAAGAATGAAATGAAGCATATTGAATAACAAACATATCAGTCCAAACGCACATTCTATACCACACACTATTACCGCCCTGCAATAGCAGTATTTAAATAGTTGCTTCAAAGTTTTCACCTTTTTCAGAGTTGCGTCGTCATTTTGTACGCATATAGCTGAGCGAATATCATACTTCCATGTCGGGGGTTCGCTTGCAAAAATCGGACGATAGTGTTTCGTAATCAACTTCAAATTGATGCTAATCAATTTCGAGAGCACATCTTTGCAGTTCAAAAAAAGTTTGTTTGCAATAGAGTAATCAGAGTCAAATTTTGGTTGCTCAATTATTTTCGAAGATATTGTCGAAAAAATACATTCCTTTAATGATGCGATTTATTTTAAGCACATCTATATTCACTGCATTTTATTCATTACTTCATAAATGCATTATCATCGACTGCTCATTATATATAATCGATTGGTTTCGAAGAAATGTTTCGGAGCAGCTAATTCGAGTTTACATATTGTGAGTTTACACAAATTGTTCCCGAATTACTCATTCCACAAAATGATTAGCGGCGATTATCGAAGTAAATATCATCAGACAAATAATATTGAATTGAAATGAAGTACCACGATCGAGTAGCTGGAATCGGTTCTTTGATCCAGAAAAATGGCATCATATATTTCGGATTCTTTGAATCAAAACGTTCACGACCTACCAGCTCTTGAATTTCAATTGGACAATTTGGTGGCCATTCAAAGACGATCTCTGAAAGCTTTTGAATGAAAGGAGAATTCAATGCTCTTTCGTTGATGCTTTAACTGAATCTGAACTTTCGTTGGTATGGTCTGGAAAGAATGCTAAAATTACATTCAAGCATAATTTCCAATATGCACTCCTGCTGAAGGTTTGCAATGTCGAAATTAATTCGGAATACGTCAAATCATTCGATAGTTGCAAATGGAAAGATTCAAAATGAAGCCCCAACATTAATAATGAAAGTACTGGCAGAACATCAATTCATTATTTTGATGAGCAATTAACCACAATTTGCAGATTGATTTGTTTCAACTTGATGAATGGTAGAAAAATGAAACGGAAAAGTGCAATAATAACTTGTGAGAGAGAATATAAAAATGGAGAGATTTACTGTGAATGATAAATATTATGTTTAATTGGGAATGATGCAAGATTTCCTTGATGCGATGTGACAGTTGAATGCGAAGTGGTTTGTAGGCAAGCATACATGCATGCATTTAATGGAGAATTAAGTGGCACACGTAAATGGGTATTTCAAATGCGAATTGAAAATATCTGATTAATTGCTTCATAGTTTCCAATTACTCGACATTATTATTGATCAGTCGAAGTGATTTGTGTGCTAACGAGTCACCTTATTGAACTTTGGATCTGAATTCGTTACAGACAGTGCATATGGCACTGCAAGTTCTGTTTACGATTATGAGATCAGACTTGATGATGTTCACCTTCAACTTTTGTCGAAGCTGGAGATTTATACAGCAGTCAAGTGTTATGGTCTTTTGGATTTGTTTCTAAAGCCGTTTGGTTGGGTTCATGGTTTAAAGCGACATGGAAACAATGTTTCAGTGAAGGTAATTAAGCTAAAGGTGTTCTTGAAAAAGAAAATACGTTTGCAAGATCATTCTTTTCAACAATTTACATCAAATTCATGGCAATGGCACCGAACATTAATTTAATACACCATCAGAACTAACAATAATATTTTAATATTATGGCACTATAATATCATGACATTGGTACCGAACATTAGTTTAATGCTCCATCAGTACTATCT
Source organism: Anisakis pegreffii (assembly GCA_035041965.1). Lineage (NCBI taxonomy): Eukaryota > Metazoa > Nematoda > Chromadorea > Rhabditida > Anisakidae > Anisakis > Anisakis pegreffii. Next base: position 23,035 of record JAPYMA010000861.1, on the reverse strand, counting down.
TACTCAATAAAAACAATAATGATTGTGGTGAGTTGGACCTGATTTGTCGGACAGCTTATTCCATTCGCATTGTAATTGCTGTCGAAGTAGATGAATTTGCTGTTGAAGAGAATCGAGTCGTTTTGAGTTCATATTTATCATTAATGTAACAATACTATTCAAATATCATTGATAGAATGTGAACAGAAGTGATACCTACTTCAGTATGAAACTTTGGTTTAGTATGAAGTCTGTTGGTATTTATCTAGTATGATATAGGAATCCTTCCATTGTTTAGCAACAAAGTAAGTAACCTATACAATTATTTAATATAAACTGAAAAGGTTCACAGTCACATCCGAATAACTGCTCACCACAAATATTTAGTATACATTTGATTTGTATCAGTCACTGTACCTTGATTTAATATCATCGTATGACATATAACTTTCTGGTTTTCTATACTTCAGTAATTAATGTCGTCGGTTCATTTTGTTGAATCATCTTCGTCATCACTGCAGATATACACCCTTTCAATGAACCATGAGCAGTTCCTTGTGATGTCTCATACTCCGACTTATTTTACATCACATGTTATACCTTGTTCGATTTTATTATCATAGTTCATCTCTCCATCGTAATAATGCAATTTGGAGAGAAGTAGAATGCATGATATGACTCCTGTTCCTTTTCCCAATTCCATATAGATTCCACATTGGATTTAACTGAGTTTCAAAGAATAAATATATCCGGATAACTGCTTAGCTTGGATTCTCCGTATAAAATTAATTGCAAAGTCTAACAATTCCACTGGTGACCATATCAACTACCCAACCCGTTATTGCGATGCACTACTTTTGGACAGAGGCTTAGGCTGAGGCTACGCGAGTAGAGATATATATTAAACAAATGGATGATTCTCTGGTATGCGCTTCAGCTTAAACCCAAATTTAATGCATGCAATATCCTGCTATAATAATCGCCACTTTGATTCGTTTCAACATATTCATCACTGATTGGGGTAACCTTAGCATATCGATGTTTCTGAGATAGCACTTGTTTCGTTCGACTCTTTTGAGCGGTCTTCATAAAACAGTTGTAATATGCCCATGGGAATTTCTTCGCTAGCAAGACAAGCACTTACCGATCTTAAGTGCTTCTCTTGAACATGAATTACAGCATTTAATTGGCGGAGTGTTCGTTTGGCGAACCGGCTATCTGCTGCACTCCATTCCAGAGACTTTTATCGGATGGAAATGAAAAACATCAGTGTTTTGGATGTTAACGGACGTGTGTTTTATGCAAGGGTTCGGACAAGATCTGTGACATTAGATCCTGAACGCTTCCACCAAAACAAGCAAACGAACTACTGTGCTCACGGAAGAGTCACTTACTTTCTAGACTTCCGACTTTGTTCATCAATTTTCAAATTTAGCTCTCATATACCACCGAAGGCATTTTTTTTAAAATTTAGTGGCTTATAAAGTTCTCTCTCTCTAAATTACCTGCAAGCGCTACATCGCATTTGAGGTTCAGACTTGTGCAAGAGCCCAGGTTGATTCTGAAATGACGAACTGCAACCTCAAAAATATACCCCAGTATCAGCTTCGCTTGAATGATGTCTCTGTTCAACACCCGATAGTACGCACCGTACTAAAGCTATTAGTTTCCAATTCGGCAGAACAGAACATAACACTTTAATTGATCAGCGAGTATCCAAATTGTTGTCATTGATTACAGAGGCTGTCGATTCGAAATGAACGGCGCTGAGTACGTTCCTGGTGCGCTGACAACATTGTTGAGTGGTGGATGTGCTGATATAGAGCCCAACGATTCAACTGATCCAAAAAGATCGTCCAAGAAAAGGAAAGGGACAAAACGCAAGAAGGCTCCCAATAGTATTGATGACAGTGATGAAACACCATCGAATACGGCATCATCTCTGTTCGATAAAAGTGATTCGAATGTGAAGGTGACAGATTTGTTTCAGTTGAATATTAAAATTAGTGTTCATTGATTGAAAGAACTTCGAGAAAGTAAATGCTGATTGGAACTGGCCTGTTAAACTTGTCAGCGTCCACTGCTTAATTTCAGATACCAGAAATGCCTGTAGGAAGTGCACTAATCGAACCAAAAAAACCGAAACTGGAAGAAGAACGGACTGAAGAACGTGCGAATAAGAAGTTGAAAGGTAGAGAAACTCAGAGGTAGTTTGCCACCTATGTATATTCAGCGTGAGCTTTCATTCATTGAAAACAAAATCGAGTTGTAGTTTGACGGTACTTTCAATTTTTAAAACGGATATTTCGAGTATATTGCAGACTGAATAATCGTACGTTGAAAGCAAAACAAACCGAAGAGGAGCAAGAACGTACCGTATTCGTTGGAAATGTACCTAAATCAGAAACACGTAAAACTATCAAGAAATTATTTTCGAAATATGGAACAGTTGAAAGTGTGCGATTACGATCAGTAGTAAGTGGCAGCGAGAAAACGTCGAAAAAGGTGAAGTGTTGTAATTTTTATGAAAATATTTCACCATTATTCGGTTACAGAGTCGTATCATGATTCCAAAAGAAACGTCAAATCCGCGAATGCTGAATTTCTTTTGAGCGGTAAAGTGACCATTTCGCTGGTGGTGGTCAGCGATTTTGCTCTAGAAGTGTTAATGAAATAAGCAGAATTAAGTCGTTGATTTTTTTTCGATGAACTCCGGGCACTTTCATTTGAGAGTATTCACCGTCTTGTTTTCTTTATGATAGTGGTTTAGGTGGCCGTTCTCAAGCATGATTTCTCATCCAAAATGCAGTCTTTAATTTTCTATGTTAAATTCACTGAAGCTGATTCTGCAAAGGAAGCTCTAGCTATGTGAGTTTTATGTGATCCATTTTCCTTCAATTTCATCTATTTTATTTAGAATTTATCTTAACATCTGAAATACTTCACGCTTCCAATTTTTATGACCTTTGCAGCATTTTTCGTTCATAGGGTCGAATACGATGGGTTTTTTTTCAACCATTGTACTTAGAAAATTGCTGACGCATATGAAATCGCAACATAATTCAAATTATCCAGTGCGTGTCTCTGAAACTTAATCCATCAAAAACATTGAATGCCTATTTTATTGAATGAACAATATGAATAACTTCAAGCATTACTTGGATTCAGCTTATTGGTCAAAGATGTTAAGGAATGGTGAACTATTAAAAGAGCACAAACTTCGAGTGGATAGCTGTGCTGCAAAGAAGAATTACAATAGTAAAACAACGGTATTTGTTGGGAATGTACCGTTCGATACGCAAGAAGATCAGCTTCGTGGTTATTTCGAGAAGGTGTCTTTGTTAAATGCAGCTTATTAGCATTCACAGCTTCGACATTTTACTCGTTATGAATGCGTGATTTTGTTTTACAATTAGCTTGTCTGAGTATGTCATCAGTGAATTTTGAATTGTAGTGTGGTGAAGTCGAGTTTGTTCGTATTGTTCGGGATTCGAGCACAGGAATTGGCAAAGGATTCGCGTTCGTTTCATTTAAAGATAGTGCGACGGTACCGATCGCGATCAAAATGAGTGGATCAACTTTCAATAAGCGAGAACTGAGAGTTACTCGGATCCAGAAAAAAAATAAGGTCACTTCGTAATTGTTTTTACGGTTTTTTAATTCGATATTCGAACAGTTTCCATCGTTATCGACCAAAGTTGTAAAAGATGAAACGTGCGATATATTCCATAATCATTTTTTTCGGTAGTGACCTCAAGTCGTTAATTTGTGTTACTGCTCACATTTTCTCGGTCAATCGTCGATTCCACTGAGCAGTTTTGTTATGACTGTGCCCATGACTGATGTAATGTGTGCAGCATACAGAACAGTGTTCAGAGATTGGTTGCGACTGAGAAGAATTCCAACGTGAAGAAGCACACAAAAAGACCGGCCGTCGTACAGAGGAAACTGAACGTAGCGGCAAATAATGATGCTGGCAGATCGACTGTGAATAGGAAAATGATGGGAAAGAAAATAAGGAGGAGACGGTCAAGAACGAATAACAAAAGTGTTATGTCGTAAATGTTAGCATTCTGAGAATCTCGTCGATATTTCTTGAATGGACCCATGAAATCCAAATCATTTATTCCAGTTGGGTAATAAAATAGCAGTATCATTAAGAAGCACTGATATCTTTGAGCGTTTTTGTATCAAATTGAAAAGTGTATTCATTTAATCATTTACCCTTTTTATGATTTTGTTCTTTTCTTTTTCACATATCACATTGTCGGAATCGCACACTGAATAAGTCCGCAGAATCGAACGGATGAAGGTTATTCCTCCTCCAGCAAAATCTCCTTCTACAATGAAATTTGAACTTGAATTATGTGCTTCCTGTGTTCAACTAGCCTAACTGGGGAAATGAATGAATCGCCTTTACATAAGAATTGAAATATTTTTGCTGACATCAAGGCGGGTTATTGATTATAACTTCCCACATTTTGTAAGGTGAAATTTTATAAAATTGGGTTGTCATATTTTACATCCTTTTCTTCAATGCAATTTTTTGTTCTCATTTGTTAATTTCCTTGTTGTTGATTTTGGTTTGGTTAGTAAATTTAAACTTTTATAAAATCTTGAGTCAAATGCGGTCTGTGTTGTGAGCAGAAGAGGCATTACAAGTAGAGTTGTTTAAGAAACCGCAAGCATCCACAATGTTTTCGAGATCCTGAATCGTACTCTATAGTTTTGAACATACCAGGCTCCGAGCCTAATTTAGTTCTATACCCAACCCCGATCACAAGTAAATAAGCGAGTGATCTGTTGGATGAAGTCATATTGTCAGTGACAACTCCCTCTACCGGGAAATCATGCTAAACTCGAAGATGAATTAACTTAGAATTCTGAAAATATACCCGCAGAATGTACAACTTGGAATCAGGTGAGGTGGGTAGGAAATTTGACGTTAGATAGTGAATTGAAATTCTCCATTATACGTTATCTATACTTGCCAATTTCGCACACGCCTTCGTTATGGTCATACAAACACCTATTCACCACATGCACATATGGAGTCGGTCTTCGCGTCATCTTTTCTAAAAACTACGGAGTTATTCGTTGTCTCAAAAAAGGCTGCGTATTGGCCGGATTTATCCGATGGCTTTACTTACTGTAAGACATCATGTTAAAATGTCAAGAACAAATTGTGCTATACATATTCCGTCAGGGGCATGTGTTAGTTCACAGTTATATTGGCAGGTAAGAAAAGCCAGATGGTTCCTACAATAAAGCTCGTCTTAATCGAATGTCTTGACAGAAGAGTACACGATAATATGAATTGTCCGGTAATTGCTGCTTGCAACGTGCAATACGATTAATAGTGACGTTTTCAATGATCTCAAAGTCAGTACGCGACATGGCACTCTTCCTCTGCCCTGCATAGTTTTTGGAGTTGATCGGATCTACGAAACTCTTCATATTGAGTTTTTATACAGCTTTATATCTTCGTAGTTTACCACTAATGATGAGTTGTAGTGTGGTAAAGGTGCGACAAATGAATTGAAATGCTTTACTGAGAAATTGAGCAGGAGTAGGTGACTGAACGCAAGTGACACTTAGTAAAACACGAAATCAGTTGTGAATTTATTTTTTGTAAACAACAGCGATATTTTTTCGTTTGTAGGTGTTGCGTTTACGGTGCATTTGCTTACGATCGAACAATGCTACGCCCTCTTCTGCGATACAATAATCAACTGCCATCCGATCAGATCCAAGTTCATTTCCATCTGGCGGAGGTGCCAATAAACCAATTTTCAGCTGAAATTACTTCGTTGAGGACGGTTGGATCAGAATATCTTACGCTGAATAATGCCGAACTTTATTCAAAACATCATATCCTGTTGTTTTCCAAAAACTGTTTCAATGATCAACGCATACTATAATTGAAATTTGTATCTAAAGGGACGAATACAGCGGTTTTTTAGGCACCGTCTTTCAATATGAAAGTGTTTCCTCTCAAATTTGAAAAACTAAAGTAACTGACCTAGCCTAATAGTACCCTATCTGTAATCAACAAGTGATAGCGAAGTAGTATTTAAAATATCATACATGTACGGTGGTATATGATGGGAGTACACCACAAGTTGGTTGCGCTATGATCCTTTGTAAAGCGTTTGTTTTGAGAGCCCACATCATCGGTTTGTTATGTATATTGGTGATTGCTAATGTGATCGTATCGTTATATGGATGTTTAAATATCACCTTTAAACATCATCGACATTTTCACAAAGAAATATCACTGACATTTGAAAAAACTGATCAAATTAAACATTTATGTTCAGAGATTCAGTAACCTTATAATCTCACCTTGACTACATATATTCTGAAATGGAATGTCTCATATTGCTTTTCAACATCTTCTCACTAAACCAGCAAATTATCAAGTCAATTCGATTGCAGAACATTACCTTCTGAGTCGGCGTGATGATAAGATAATCGCTGTTTTCAATCACTGTTCCGTCAAAACTGTTAATTTTGTCACCCGAGTTCTGAATAGTCTAACTTCATATAATTTTATCGATATTTGTCAATAAAAAACGAAAATTGCTATTGGTGCTTAGGCTGTTAATTTTCCGCTTCGAACACCCTATTGGTGTTCTCAGCGAAACGTACGAAATTTATGTTGTTGATTGTGTGAATCTGGCACTGTCTTCTGTCAGTGTCAAGAATTGCATTCGGCTTGTGTGTATAGCAGAGGATTTCGCATTCAACTGGGTATAATAATAACCATCGCTGTTCTGATATTATTGTCAGCATTATCACCGTATTTCAATCATTTTCCTCCGATAAGCAATAACGTTGTACACTGTTACATAATCAAAACTGAATTATTAACACGGACTCCGATCGAAAATCAAATAATAACTCACTATGATAATGTCAGTAAATAATATGTTGATGTAATAAACATGATAGTATGATATAGCAGTGTTACTAATAAACAGTAATAAATAAATCTAAGTATCAATATAAGTAATAAGTAAATATAATCAACCTAAATAAATAAACAATGCCAACAAATAAATAAATGATGAATAAAAATTAAAAAACGCAACAATTAGTCACTTCATCAAGAGATTGATTAATTACTCACTCGATCACCGTTCTCATTCCCATTCAGCAAACTGGATGGCTCGAACAATGACTGTTCGAGGCATGTCGTTGCGTCGTTAGTAGACTCTGATATGATTGACTGCTTCAGAACGAAATTTGGTCGTTGATAATCTTTCAGTTTGATTTGTTCATTCAACAGATCGTATATTGTTTTTGTAGTGCTTTGATCCTATACTGCACCCTAATCAGACTGCTAAATCTACGTCATAAAGCAATCTCTACTCAATCCGTCATTTCGCTGAGCATTTCCAAATTCAACATTCGAGGTCACCGAAATAATGCAAAATGACATCATAAAATGTCTGTCTTTCAACAATGTATTTTCTGACGAAATACTATCGGATGTTTGCACAGATCTGATTTTCGAACAGAAAAGTGTTGGTAGGACGAGTTGAACCCACAAAGGCTTCGTCGATTGATCTCATTGGTGTTTCGAGGATGTTATCGCTGAGTGTGTTATCATTTGTCGATGACGTGATGCAGAATGGTACTGAAGTGAGTGTTGAACGCATTGTTGTAAGTGATGCTGTGGTGGTGGTGGTGGTATTTTTTGCTTTGTTGCTCGACTGATGCTAAATTTCGGTCTTTTAAAACTTATTTTGAAAGCTTCATTCGACGAAGATAGCGGTTTTGTGGTTTAGCTGATTAGTGCAATACGATAAAACATCATCAAACCAGAATGAACGGTGAGAGTTGGCATCAGTATGGAAGTAAGGAATTATGAAAGAGTGATCATCTCATCGGCAAAAGTTTCTTCAATGATCTCAGCTCCTCATCTTTAGAAGAAATCCATAAATGATTATTTGCCCAAGATGCTATCTACATTATCAATCCAATAAAATATCCTTAAACGAGCTGAATGCGTCGGTTGTTGATATCAAAGATATTCAAACAAGAATCAGACAGTAAAAAAGAAATAACAACTACTTTCTCCAGAGCATTGGATTGAAGTAAAAGTTTTTCTGCAGCTGTATTGTACAGTTGAATAACAGTAGCATTATTGTTGTTGTTACGTATTGCAGTGAAAAGTAATCCACAAAGGAATACGAATTTCATCAAAAAATATCCAAAAATATTGTTGAACGCATTATCGAAACATATCAGCACTCCGTAAACACTCCAGTATAGAAGAATTGATTTCTGCAAGGTGATCAAAAACTGTTGCAATCGCTTTGTTATGAATAACGACGATATTAAGGCAATTGATTTCAGAGACTGCTGATGACCTATCGTATCACATGGGGGAACCGATCTGGATTTGGAGTTAGAACTAGACTTAGGCTCATGGCTAAACTTTGTTCAAAATATTGACTGGAACTGATTCATTGGTTGAAACGACATAACTTCGTTGAATTACGTATATGTCCTTAGATACTTAAGTTTTTAGTACGCGGGTATCGAAAATAAAGGCTTCAGTTACAGAGGAGAATAGCTGAATTATTGCGAGATATTTTAATGTGTACATTTGCCCACATTCAACAACATTCCAATCTTGGAATGAAAATTATTTAAAATATCATGCAAAATAGCATAAGACAGTATCTGACGAGTGAAGTTTGCCATATTCAGAAATCGCACCTGTGAAATTGTCTCAGTAGGCGCTTTCGTGAGCAGTGCGTACGTGAAGAGTGCAGCAGGTGTTGTTGTCAATAAGTTACAAACAATTTGAGGATATTTACCGTAAACGAGATAAACACACAACATCAAGAGGCATACAGATGTGATGATGCGTTCACGTGCATGCCACAACCAATTTTGTGCTTTATTCAGCTCTGCTTTTTTATCTAAACATCAATCTTCAAATTTATATGCATCACAATTCTACCAGATTGAAACACTTGCATCGACTCCTATTTCTTTGCATACAAAAAGTTTTGCTGATGAGTTTGAACTTAGATTCATTAATTGAAAAATTCAAAAATGAGAAAAGGACTATTATACTTGAGAACACTGATATTTCCAATAAGTGTGGCACGTTCAAAAAAACAAATCAATCCGTTCTTAGCGTTGTTAAGGTTGTACCATAACCAACATGTGAAGTCTTATTGACTGTAAATACGATGTTGAGAAAAGTTGTAGGTTTTATCTTTTGTTAAGGTTATGGGCACAAAAGTAAAGTTTATACCGCATGCTTCACGATCAATCGAGGTTTGCATCGTTATTCGTAACTGAATTAGAACCAAACGACTAACAGCCACTCACGTAAAAGATTTATTCCATCAATGAAGAACATTAAACGCTCCCTACAATATCTTTTATCTATTCAAAAATTATTCAAAGCATTCAAGTTCGTGCCTTTCATCACTGAATATTTACATTCCTTCCATAAAAATGTTGATGATCTATGTTCAAATGTTGCGAGGATGAAAATATTTGTGTAAAATGGGAAGGGAACGAAAAATTTTGAGGAAAAAGCTTCGATTCATCACTATGTCTAGTTGCCATTTGCGCAGTCATATTTTTCTCGAAAATGGACTGCATTAAACACAGTTTAGGAACGGGTATATGAAATATGAATCAAAATAAAGGAATCGAGAAGGATGGAGATGTAGCGCTTCATGGTGCGGTGGTAAATATGTTTTTTAGGCCATACGAAAACGAAGAAAAGCTAAGAAAACGATCTTGATCTGTAATTAAGGAAGCGATGATGAAAGAAGTATATGGGATAGCGTTGTGAACTCTGCTTCAAAATGATACTACTTATTAGCAGATATCACATAAAGAAAGCCTTTGGCAATGCACACATGCGAATGAGTAGGATAAAGAAAGCCTTATCCCATTAAGAACATCCGTTGTCTCTTCATGAATGTGAACATGCAAAAGCCGTCGATCGGCTGAATTCACCATAAGCCGTTTTTGAATTAATTGTAACCGACGAATCATCACATCTGGTAGGATTTATTTTGAATGGATTTGTTTTACTGTTATCTTAAATTTGTTACAGTGGACTACTGTACGAGGGAGAATATCAGACAGATGGGTGCCTTCACAAAGACGTGTCCTATAACGATGAAGATCAAAACTTTTATTTAGCTGACCCTCCGATCACCTTCCTTATCCCTGAAGTTCATAGACGAATTATTGAGCAAGATTCGACAAACACCAACTTGCGATCTTAATCAAACTTGGAAATATTTCGAGAGCTGCACAGTGACACATGATATGCCCGCACAAATCAGTGTAGCAGAAAACTGCACGAGTTTTGTTTTTGTCAAAGAAGTTTTGTTGTTCTACTCTGTTTTCTCATGTGGTTAAGTAAAATACTGCTGATAGAACTGCACTGTGGCTTCGGATTTATCACTTTCCTAACCTGAAGATTATTTATTTCAATGCTTTTCTATCAAAAAATCATTTTTTCAAGGTCCTGCTGACTCAAGTTCCAAAGTTCCACTTTCGGGGACGGTGACGAGATTGAATATTTTCTCTGAAATTTCCCGTCTTTGACTTTTTTCGAGCTGTAGACATTTTCGGCGTCCCCGAATGCAAAATTTCGTCCCCAATTTTTTCCGTCCCCGACTTCTTTCCGTCCTCGCACCACACTAATCTGACGGTTGGAAAATTCCGTTAGTTATTCAATTTGTCATCAAGTTTGTTGAATTTGGTTGAAGTAAGGAAATGTGTACTTATGAGATGTGATGGGAATGCAAAGGGAGTCTACTGGCTTTTCGGGTGACGATACTAAATAGCACAGTTGCGACATGCAAAGCTGTTATAACTGTGATATTAGTATGATTGAGTTGTACCAATGTCCACTTAATTATGTGTGTTATTTATGGGTTCATGTAATGTGAATTAATTAATAAAGCATAATATTCATTTGATTCATAACAATTTCTCTATTATAATATTGAATTGTTTATTCTAATTTCACGTTATTGTATGTTGTGCATAATATTCGATTGATTTCAAAATAATAATCTGTGATTCACCATAATGTTGTTGTGCTATTTTAAAATTGATCACATCATTATATTTTGTAGTGTAATAGAAATATTTCTATTTTTAACCATTTATCAAATGTTATCCTTATGATATCACTCTAAATTTGTCTGTATTCTATTTTCGAAAATAAAGTAATCGGATAGGAAACATGTGGCCTTGTCGTGCCATCTGGAAGTCACATGAAATCTTCGTGCCTGAATAATTTGTGCACAGAGATTCATACTGGCTTCAGATGCACGGGAAGGTCCAATATCAATCTGCTGATTACCGTAATCGTCAGTAGTACCTCCGAGCCTTCGTAACTACGGTAACTAGCCACGCCCACAAATTGCGGTAGTTAGCCACGCCCGCACTTGACGAAAATGTTACGAATTGAGTAAAGACACGAACAGTTGAAAAATCAGAAGCGGTCGCACACATTTGTTTGTTTAATTTATTATTTAATATTGTTGTTATTTAATTTAATCCATGCTAATTTATTATTTAATTTAATCTTTTGTTGTGATGTTAGATTAGAACGTGCAAGCTTTGTCGTGCTTACAAGCTAACGAAAACCATCCGGACTACGCACATGCATTCATAAATTTCTCGTCATTTTGGCCCACCCACTTTTAGTAGCCAGCACCAATGATAATATTACTGGTAAGAATTTCCATGAGATTCTGAACAGCAATCGACGAATGGAATCATTGCATCAAGTGTCCGCTGCTACTATAACCTTGTAATTATAAATAACCTTGCAATACCTTGTATTAGTAATAAATCTTGTAATACCTTGTAATAATATCACCTTGTAATAACAAACTATCAACGTAATTCTGATCAATCTCAAACCTAATCAATTCAAATCAATGAAAACAGCCTCCTTCTAAACACGACTGAGACCAACCGATTTGTTAAGTATTTGCAAGAGTAATCGCTCATTTCCTCGCAAGTCTCAAATTATTAAATCAGCAATGCAAGATTTTGATACGTAACCTTGTCCACGGTGTCCGAGGAAAAACCGAGAAGGTTTTTTCGATGACACACTGTACACGACGGAAAAATTGAGCAGAAGTCATAGACGGCAGCTTGTTCTGTGCAAACAACTAACTGTTAAACACTCATGATCATTCAAGCCTCCTGATCTCATCGTGGGATTCACCCTAGCATGGATTAAACGTCACACTATAAATGCTTTATTCCTTGTTGCTTCTCCATCCCTACTCTGTGCTAACGACGTTTGAAGAATGGTTTTACATAACCGTTTCCTTTCAAGCGAATCCATCATCCTAATCGAGTGTCATACCATCATGTTTTTTGAAACAATCTAAATCACTGTCCCAGACTTCTTTCACGATGCCCTAAGATGTGTGTGACGATCTTCCAATGAAATGTTCCTGATTTATGATTAGACATATTTTGCTTCATCTCTAACAGTATGTTGCACTAGCACATTTTCAAAATTGCTTCTCAAATCGATAATTCGAAAATCCTTCCAGTTTTAAGTTTTTCTTTCCTAACTACGATGTAAACAACTGTAGTAAAACCACAACCTATACAGCAGTTGAATCCCCATAGACTTATTGGCACTAAACTACAATAGCTGCCGTCATGACAATTCTAAACTCGTTAAAACTGAAGATACCGATGGCTTGTGTAATGTGTGGTAACACGTGGAAAAACATTTATGCAGCTGTCACGCCACACACCACTGGTATTTTCAGATTTACCCCAATATCGGCAAAGTTGTGAGATTACTTCCAGGCAAGAGCATCAAACTCGAGCCTGATCATGACATGTGCCATCGAATTGTACCCAGGGGCTTCCAGCAGGCTGCCTATGCACTTTGCGATTCCACCTCGCTCATGGAATGCCACCAAACTATGCCTAGCAGTTTTTCCCTCCATTATGCCTGGCGTGACAGCATCAAAAACACGATAATAATCAACGACGGGATGAGAACGTGGCACGGTGATGATCGCACGAAACAATCACATAATAACAACGCGAAGTAATTACATAAACAACAACAAAGCAAGGAGACAATCAAACAAATATTCACATAAACACGAGATTTCAATGCCCATATCCAATCGGACAATTCGAAATAGGATAACAAGGATAAGTTCTGACTGAACAATTCGAAAACGAAATCGAATCAAGTCAGCTGCCATCGTTTAGGTTCAACTCAAAAGTAGTTTGAGTTTAAGTCATGCTGACGCCAAGTAAAACTTGACTCTGGTCTTGATTCCTCCAAAAGATATAAGAGCAATCCGAGGAATACCACCTAGCTTTCACTTACCTATGTCATCAACTGGGTGCTCGAATGATTAAGCTTGAGAAAATTTCATTATGTTACCCCGAAAACGCTACTTCAAAAACACTAATTTTCTTTAAAACCTAGGCATCAACACATTCCAACCCTGAGAAGACACTGTGCAAGCAACCAAGAGAAAATTCTAACCCCTGTGCACAAATCAAACCACAATCATCCAATTCAACCCTAACTCGTGACATAAGCACTCGAAACCGGTCAGATATTGAAAACAGAAGCGATGACTCATCAAGTACCTATTCAGCACTAATGACAAACAATAACTGCACTGGCTAGGGATATAGGGATTGCATCATAGAAGTGTATGAATGCCATCATGACACTAGCTAATAGATAAGCTTCGGCGAGTAACCACAAACACCTGAGAGTTTTCTCCTCATAGCACATTTGATAACATTGGAACTTTATTCCAGCTGTTATCAAACAGCACTACAAGACAGACGTTCTTCGAGTCACCAGTCAGCAACTCGACTCTACAGGTGAGTGGTCCAGGCGAACTTTCCAGACCTACCGCTAACATCATAAGGCTATTCATACCCTACGTTCATGAAAGTCAGTTTCATAGGGATATTTTTCTTCCTTTGATATGCCAGTGTAGCTATCACAACGAAACTGATGAACCTATATTGCCTCTCCTCTCATTTGAATGCATTTCTCAAAGTTGTCAACTACCTTATCAGCACTAATGACAAACAATAACTGCACTGGCTAGGGATATAGGGATTGCATCATAGAAGTGTATGAATGCCATCATGACACTAGCTAATAGATAAGCTTCGGCGAGTAACCACAAACACCTGAGAGTTTTCTCCTCATAGCACATTTGATAACATTGGAACTTTATTCCAGCTGTTATCAAACAGCACTACAAGACAGACGTTCTTCGAGTCACCAGTCAGCAACTCGACTCTACAGGTGAGTGGTCCAGGCGAACTTTCCAGACCTACCGCTAACATCATAAGGCTATTCATACCCTACGTTCATGAAAGTCAGTTTCATAGGGATATTTTTCTTCCTTTGATATGCCAGTGTAGCTATCACAACGAAACTGATGAACCTATATTGCCTCTCCTCTCATTTGAATGCATTTCTCAAAGTTATCAACTACCTTATCAGCACTAACGACAAACAATAACTGCACTGGCTAGGGATATAGGGATTGCATCATAGAAGTGTATGAATGCCATCATGACACTAGCTAATAGATAAGCTTCGGCGAGTAACCACAAACACCTGAGAGTTTTCTCCTCATAGCACATTTGATAACATTGGAACTTTATTCCAGCTGTTATCAAACAGCACTACAAGACAGACGTTCTTCGAGTCACCAGTCAGCAACTCGACTCTACAGGTGAGTGGTCCAGGCGAACTTTCCAGACCTACCGCTAACATCATAAGGCTATTCATACCCTACGTTCATGAAAGTCAGTTTCATAGGGATATTTTTCTTCCTTTGATATGCCAGTGTAGCTATCACAACGAAACTGATGAACCTATATTGCCTCTCCTCTCATTTGAATGCATTTCTCAAAGTTATCAACTACCCTATCAGCACTAATGACAAACAATAACTGCACTGGCAAGGGATATAAGGATTGCATCATAGAAGTGTATGAATGCCATCATGACACTAGCCAATAGATAAGCTTCGGCGAGTAGCCACAAACACCTGAGAGATTTCTCCTCATAGCACATTTGATAACATTGGAACCTTATTCCAGCTGTTACCAAACAGCACTACAAGACAGACGTTCTTCGAGTCACCAGTCAGCAACTCGACTCTACAGGTGAGTGGTCCAGGCGAACTTTCCAGACCTACCGCTAACATCATAAGGCTATTCATACCCTACGTTCATGAAAGTCAGTTTCATAGGGATATTTTTCTTCCTTTGATATGCCAGTGTAGCTATCACAACGAAACTGATGAACCTATATTGCCTCTCCTCTCATTTGAATGCATTTCTCAAAGTTATCAACTACCTTATCAGCACTAACGACAAACAATAACTGCACTGGCTAGGGATATAGGGATTGCATCATAGAAGTGTATGAATGCCATCATGACACTAGCTAATAGATAAGCTTCGGCGAGTAACCACAAACACCTGAGAGTTTTCTCCTCATAGCACATTTGATAACATTGGAACTTTATTCCAGCTGTTATCAAACAGCACTACAAGACAGACGTTCTTCGAGTCACCAGTCAGCAACTCGACTCTACAGGTGAGTGGTCCAGGCGAACTTTCCAGACCTACCGCTAACATCATAAGGCTATTCATACCCTACGTTCATGAAAGTCAGTTTCATAGGGATATTTTTCTTCCTTTGATATGCCAGTGTAGCTATCACAACGAAACTGATGAACCTATATTGCCTCTCCTCTCATTTGAATGCATTTCTCAAAGTTATCAACTACCTTATCAGCACTAATGACAAACAATAACTGCACTGGCAAGGGATATAAGGATTGCATCATAGAAGTGTATGAATGCCATCATGACACTAGCTAATAGATAAGCTTCGGCGAGTAACCACAAACACCTGAGAGTTTTCTCCTCATAGCACATTTGATAACATTGGAACTTTATTCCAGCTGTTATCAAACAGCACTACAAGACAGACGTTCTTCGAGTCACCAGTCAGCAACTCGACTCTACAGGTGAGTGGTCCAGGCGAACTTTCCAGACCTACCGCTAACATCATAAGGCTATTCATACCCTACGTTCATGAAAACTGATTTTTAGAGGGATAGTTTTCTTGTTGTCATATGCCAATGCAGCTGTTATCAACACCAGTCACGGCTCCTCCCGCAACTAACTAAGTATTCTCTCATATGATACCTCTACCTCTATGAAGCGATGAGTTCCGAGAGCTTGTTTCCCAGCCATGACTATACTAGGTTACTGTATCAGGTTGTGCATATAACTAAACATCCTCTGAATCGCATGCTAATGTGCCTCACAGTCAGGTTGAACTAACATTTCATTAAGTCAAGTCAAAGCCTAGTCAATTCATGTCTACGTCAATTGGAACCTATGTAAGAAGCTGAAAGCCAGGTTTAAGTCGAGGCCAGTCAATCTCAAACTTTTAATGCTAAGTCAAATATCAAGCTAAATCAAGGTACTGTCAAGCTAAGTCAAATCAATTCTATGCCAACTATCAGCAAATGTGCTAGTCTCGCATCTATGCTAGAGTCCGTCATGTATTCACGTAATAGAGTCCACATTGGGAAAGGGGAGGGAGGAACGGTGGGGTGCAAAAACTGAAAAAAAATTTCAATCAGGTGGGATGGGCCATATCTATAGCCAGTCCAAGTCCCTACCTCTGGCTCCAGAGTTAAGCGGGTCATCACGTGCCGCATCCCTCCTTCGCCCTACCCACATCCCTTAGAAAAAAATTCGCAATGTTGACAACAATGATTAATAAACAAAATGAATAAATAAATAAAATTATAATAAATAATACATACACATTACAATACATATACAATGCATGTCAATACATTATATATTATAATAAATAAATAAAATTAATATACAAAAATTCCATCCTAAAGGGTAGCAGATATTCTTGGATACCCTCGAAAATTGGCTGATAACGCTAGACTATCACCCGCTAAACTTCTCAGCCCATGACAATACAGTGGCAATTATAATAATAACAATACAATATCAGCGCAAATAATATTAACAACTGAATTAAAAAATACTAAAAAATCCCCCCCTCCTCCCCCCAGTTAAAACATACGACGCACCATTAATATCTTAAGCAACATACTTCGATTAACAATGATAGATTTTATAACAGTGAACAATACATTACAATATCTACCACTGTATTGTAACCTAATTTCAAAGAGTCAGTTACTAATGAAGTACGATTTACAAGCAATTAACTATTATACATTTTCAAAATAATTCACAGCATTGACAAATGAGTTAAAGCGTAAAAGAATAAAGCATGCAAAAAAGTGGTCACTGACCACGACTTAATTTTATTCTCGGTTCCTAAGTTCTAACAGAAGTGAAAATAAATAATAAAAAATGAGGAGTTGTTCAACTCCGGATTATTTATTCAAGTTCTAATGAAAAGGAAATAAAGTTCAATCTCCTAACCCAACGCTTCCACGCGTTATCGTGTCGTATTTGTCGCTTTTTGTTATTTGTTGGTTGCTGTTCTGATGTTGATTTTGACGTTTGATATTGATGTTTTGATACTGTTGTTGATTTGGTGCTTTGATACTGTTGTTGCTGATCGTCATCCACAAACGAACACCATCCATCGCGAACGTCAGCCGTCAAAAAACGTCCATCTAAACGTCGTTCACCATACTCACTGAAAATACGGCAATTCATATCAGATCACGAGAAATTAGCAAGACCGATTGACAATCAAGTTGTTTCAAACCACTAGGTAACAAATTAAATCACCACATAAATGACTTACTTCCTCACCCTCGATTCGAGTTGATCAGCAGTGACAGCATCGTTGAAGCTGTCACAGCTTGCTAGATTATCTCCATCTAGAACAGTATTAAATTAATGTTTCGCAGTTTTCATCGAATTCATTATAAAACGATCAGAGCAATTCAATACGATTCTCACTGATAAGTTTACCTTACGAGTAACTAATATTCCGTACTAAATATAGCGGATGTATTTCAATGCTGATAAAATACCAATAAAGTGAATACTAATAATAATAAAGCATGTAAATATTAATAAAGTATCACTGATACTAAAATCATGAATAACATATACAAAGATGTATCACTGCACCGCACAAAACATTCATAAAAGAAGCAAATGAATACCAATGCTATGAGTAAGGCATTCACAGTGATATGATCTGTGGTGATCAATTGGTATGGTACCATCAGCATATCAAAGAAATTCACAGCGTGCACATTTATGATCATATTTGTGGTCAGAACGACAGAGTATGTTCATATTATTATGCCATACAAGTGATCGGTGAACTCCAATATTAATGGAAAAAAAGAATTGATATTTCGTCGAAATCATTTTCCAGGCTCTTAGAATTCCAGAATGCAGATGGAATTCGGGGTACACTAACTCCTAGATTATCAAGGGAAAATGGAACTCCATCGGAATTTATGGGAATAAATCAAATGAGTAGAACTTTGAAAAAAATCAAAAATTCATCCGAATCAAATGTATCAAGCGAAAGCAATCGTGTTAACAAAATTGAAAGTGATTTAAGTCATCTTGGTGGCTAAAAATCGATGGACAGGTGGGGTGTTTGCTTTCGTCATCAAGCCGAAAATTGTCGAAATAGCGTTGCGATGGCTAGTGAGAAAGAAAATAGAATGGGAATATAGGAGAAAGTAGAGATGCAAAGGTCTCATGAATCTTGAGTGTCGTGCTTTAGATGCGAGCGTGCGTAGGTGTACACGTGCGTGTCTAAAGCATTGTAAGCATGGAACGTCGTTTGACGTTTTTTGACAGAGTGCAACCAGAAGTCTGTTGCGAAATTCCAATGTACTGAGTAAACAGCATCGTAAAATGTTTTGATCTCTAATCATTTATTTGAAATTGTACCATCAATGGGAAGACTAGAGCATGAGCATATAGTCTATTCTAAGTAATGGTAACAGATTGCTTTGATAAGATAATGTTCATTGATATCATAATCAGTCAGAGTCAAGAAGAGATGCACGTGAAAGGCAACTGATACAATTGAGATGGTCAATATCTTAATTTCTATGCAGCCGAATCGCTCTGATTCTCTTCAGTAAGGAGGATTATTTTTGTGTTCTTGTGGCAATTCGTTTTGCGCACATTGTTTCTGTTGCTTACCAAAGTTGAGGAGAAATGGAATTTCCTTTACTTTTCACGTTTTTCGCCAGTAATTTTTTCTACTTTTTATTGCATGTCTTCCTTTCTTTCGATGTTTTTTGCGTGTTTCCGTTCCTCTGATGCCTTTATAATTGTTTGGGCATCTTGATGAATATAATGTTTTGACTCATTCAAATCATGTCATCACATTGTTTAATAGTGGTAATGAAACCTATTAAAATTGTGACGATCGATTCGAATGATTCTAGAAATGCTATTCAGCTTGTACGAATCTTTGTCCATAAAGTTGATTGTTGTGGATGTCAGCAGTTTGTTTTATGTGTCCATGCGTTAATGTTAAACATCTATCGAATCAAACATATTTTTCATTCATCATTTATTCAAGCTTTCAGGCGTGTTCCAAAAAAATTAGGATTGAAAGTAAAAGTCATAGTGATAATAACAAGAGACATCACTAGATACAACCCAAGTTTTTATTATTCATGTTTATTTATTGAAAATCTTTCACAATACACATTTACATCATTACTGTTTACGACGTTACTTTCATAATACATTGTAACATTGCTTCAAACGCATAATAACCATCAATAATTAATTCCAATTAAATATACACAATTTAAATCCACAACAATAAAAAATACCTATGTGCATTGCATGTAAACATGAAAAATCTGTAAACAAAAGCAAATATCAGAGGATATAACTAAGAGTAATGGAACATAATGATACTTCATTATGAAACAATTACAATTCGATTCAATTGAAATGAAGAAATAAAGAAAGATTACTTCATATTAACTGAAAGATCTGACAATGAGATTAATTGAACTGAACCGAAAAAATTAATTGAATTGAAAATATCTGACAATGTGAATAATGTATTAATTGAAAGAAAAACTGAATTGAAAGATTGAGTCAGTTCAATCAAACATTTAAATTAACTGAAAGAATCTGATCTGACAGATCTGAGACGTCCCAAGTCAATCGGAGAAACCGGATGACTGCAAATCTCGGCCTCATATCCCGGATATCATGATTATAACTGTACAGGTAAAAATATTGCGAGGAACAAGATCAATGCTAATGTTTAAATTCGCGCTTCGTTAACCTTCCAGCGGCTTTTCAAATTGGGTGCAAAATTTTGACAGTTTTTTGCCTATAACTCTGTCGAAAATCTACCAAATCCACATTTTAACTATGGAAAATATCGAGAAAAGGGTCCCAAATTCAAACCTGAAATCAAAATACAAAATCATTCAGTGCTGATCGAGTTTGAGCGCAAAATCGTTAATGGGATCGTACCGTGAAAATATTCTGCCCACCCCTCACTTTTCGGACTTTTCATTCGGTGAATCCGTGCGCCGGCCGATTATTGGCAATGAGCCGAGACACCTCGCTGCGAGTTGCGATGCGTGGGCAGTTTATCTGTATTTTAATTGAAATTTCTTAATTAATTAGAGGTATAGGTATTAATTAGAGGTGATTATGATAAATAGATTAGTTAATTTTGTATTTGTCACAATAATTATTGTTGTGCACCTTTTATTTATTAAGCAATCCTAATTTAGTGCTGATTAACGCAATTTGAGCCACATTAGAGATATTCAATATGTCGTTGCAAGGATTCACTTCAATTGGAAATTTTATTTTAACGTTCAGTTTGCAGTCTGTTTAATGAGTATTTTTGTAAAATCCGTGGTATTTTTTATAAGTAGGCTTGAATTATTTGTTATTCATGCACTCTAGCATCCAGTTCGCCTAGTTTTTAGCGCTAAAAGGTGAAATACTGTTCATAGTTGCTCCAAATTAGCTTGAGGTTGAGATCTGTTGTGCGCACTTAAATTAATCAGAATATAATTGTTCTTATTTACATTTGTGATCGAGTTTTTGCTGTATTCTTAGCGATATTTGCTTGTATTTACTGTGATATTGTCGAAATGTTTCATTTTGTATGTTTCATCGAATATAATCTTAATTGTAATTATGCAATTGAAGGAACATTGTAACCGTTTAGATATTCATAAATTTATTAAGAAAGACTTTCGCTCTTCCTTTCAGTCAGTTTCAATAAATTAAAACTTAACTGGTTCAATTTACATTCATAATGAGGTTGTCATTATCTTCCATTTGTTTTTAATCAATTCTCTGTGATATTTATTTATGTTTACAGGATTTTTTAGTACTGTCAATATTCTCATATAATTTTCATTGGTTTTTAATTGTTGTTGATAAAAATTGTATGTATTTAATTGAATCAACTTGTGGTAGTTATTATGCAATTAAAGGATGTTTTGAATATATTATGGAAGTAACATTGTGAATAGTTTTGATGTGTGTGTATATTGTGAAAGATTTTTAATAAATAAACGTGAATAATAAAAAGTTGTGTTGTGTTACACGGAAACTCTCAAAGAAATGAAATATTTCGGTTATCGGACGACCTGATAATTGTTGACTATTATACTTTGAGTAAAATACTTTCCGGAAATTAGGCAAATTTGATGAACAGAGCATATTTCCTGGAACCATAAATATTTTTAGAAGCCAAGATTCTTAGAAACTCGATTTAACGTTACTCAAAATATCCACATGTAAACTGCTTGCAAGCCGACGGCGCTTTGCTTATTTTAATTGACATAGCTTCAGGAAAGCATTTCCAACCATCAGCACCTAAAGTCGTCAATCTGCATATGACTGTTCGAATCCGTTCCAAATGAACTCGTAATCATGAATACGCACCTCTTAGATTTCACAATACTCGTCACATTGGACAAACAACGAATCTACTCAGCCGAATCCCTGTGCATGAATTAGTGGTAGTTGATGTGTTCAAACTGTAACGTGCTGAATGTTTTGATTATATGTTTTGATGAACTTGTTTACTGTTTCATAAAATTCTTCGTAATTCGATTGGTAAACGAAAATTAATGACAGCACAATAACAATGAATGTACAACAGCTAGTGGAGAAAGAACAGTTTAAAATATTTTATTTAAATCAAAGTGAATGCATTTGGTATGTAAAACAATAACAGTAGTTTACCTGGATTACCTGGATCGGCCAGGCTATCAGACGTTTATAACGCTGCTGGCCACAATGCTCACGTTTCCGTGCGCATTGTTTTAGCCTCAATTTACGCTACCCCGCTGGCTAGGCGAGCAGGCCAATAACAGTAGTAATGGAACTAATTATCATTATTATGATAACAACAGAAGTAATGCTCAATTATTAAAAAACTCAGATTAATGTGGCTTTATGTAAATAGCATAAAAAGACGAAAAACTAAAAACTGTCCAAACAAACTTACTAACAAACGAAAATCAAGAAAAATAATGTGATTAGATAATAAGAAATGAACGCAAACTCACCAGACTTTTAATTACAGAGCGTTATGATTCCTATAATGAAAACATGCACAATAACAGTAACCGTAGAATATCTACAATATGATGAAATGTTTCAAGTTTGCTGTGAAATCTAGAACTGAATTATCCCCCTGCGATAGCGAATAGCAGTATTATGATAGTTAGAAAACACAATCAAACCATGAAGACATGCGTAGTAATCTGAAACAAGAGAATCTGGAGAATCGAGTGAAGTGAAAAAAACGGCCAGATACTGGGCAAACCTCAGCACACGATTAGCCTGAAGATTTTGACCCTAATACTGCCACAATGATTAATACTGATGCAATATATTCGAACGAGCACTACAACCTTTTATCTTCACCATGTACAAACTAACTGTGTCCTCAGGTTTGCCAGAAAAATAGCATTTTGTCAGCACCATTCGACTCCTCAGAACCTCTAGATTCAGAAAAATC